>CM040242.1:188908429-188931815 GCA_022545495.1 Chrysanthemum lavandulifolium
TTAAAGATACTTTGACTATGCATAACATCTACAAAGATACAATCAAAGATAAAGACACAATCATTTTCAAAGATGGTGATAAAGATAACTTCACAAAGGAACTTGAAGTCAATCAAGTAGAATTCAAGTTAGGGAGGATTGTTGGGATATGAAATCTTGAAGATTGACAGAGTGTTACGAGAAAGTCAAAGTCTTGCTAAATGATAAAGTCAAAATCTGCATCACAAGTCAATCTTGCAAGATCAAAGAACTATTTTATTCATTTATAGAAAGTCTTGTAATTCTAGAATATTCTATGTTAGATTACTTGACGACAAGGATACATATTGTAAACCGACTAGGGTATCCTTGAGCCTATAAAGGACCCTAGATTGGTATAATCGTGCGTGATTTTATTAGAGTTTTAGAGAGAAGTTCGATATTATTATAGTTGTTAAAGATCGCATAATAAGCGAGTTAGAGTTATTAATAAAATGGTTCATAGTTAAAGTTATTCTTCTTAGCTTTGTTAAGTAAATTTCGCATACTTAATAGAGTTTGCTCGGTGTTTCTCTGTTAATAACTTAGGATTTATCAGAGGTTATTAAACCTTAACAAGCTATTTAAGTTAGTTTGGTTAGAGTACATCGATCCAACGGGTTTAATAACTTTCCTTCCAAAATTACTCTTCTTTGTTATTTGTTTATCGATGGAAGAAAGTTCAATTGGTCTAGGATGATTTATGAGGGTTAGTCCAAAACATTAGGAAGAAGGGTAAATACTATTTGTATCCTAGGTTTGTTCAACTTATTGTGGAAAGCCAAATTGATGAACACATTGAGCATTCTAGAGTATGAAGTACATCATATGCTTCCTAAGGTTTTTGCACATATGAGGAATCGAAGCCAAATGTGCGGATAAGAGATGTTCCTTTGTTTCCCCGTATCTTTGATTTTGCCTCACGATCCACGAGTTTGATGACGGTCTTGAATCTTCACCTATAGTCACTGAACCCACTGCTAGTACATACGAACCCACATCACATCATTCTTAAACTTAGTTCCATTATCACATCTGATTACTTTGACCTTTTGGTTTACTAGATTTTCTATCTTAGTAATGAAACGCTTGAGAATCTCACTAGTCTCACTCTTAGCGACCAAAAAGTATACCCAAGAAAATCTACTATAATCATCGGTGATAACTAGGCATCTTGCTTATGGTTCAAGCTTCTAACAAGGGTAGGTCCAAATAAGTCCATATGCAAAGATAAGCGGTGGTTGTGTGATGGTGTTTCTGAGTTTTGGTCTTACAAGCTCTATCTTTGTTTTCCTTTTGACAGGCCACACGGTTCCTTACACTCAAAGACCTTTGAAGGTAACCCTCTCACTAAGTTTCCTTTTACCGGTTTATTGATTTTTGTAATGGAGATGACCTAGCCTTCTATGCCACAATTTTGACTCATCTCTGGATGCTTTAGCAAACAAACATGTTAAGGACCTATTTGGAAGGACATCTTTAAGGTCAAAACAATATATATTTTCCTTCCTAGGTACCCTAAGTTGTATAAACTTCTCATCGAGGCATCTTAAACTCAAGTGACAACACCACACTCAGTTTCACCAAAAAGTACCCAGTTTTCTTATCACACATTTGAGAAACTTGAATAGATTATACTTAAGTCCACATGCCGGATAGCAACGATCTAATATATAGTCTACCATCTAATATATAGCAAGCGCTCAATGCTTGCATTCCTAAAACCTTTTGGGTGTCTGTTACCATCTTGAATACCATAGACTACCTAGGCAAGTTTCAAGAAAAAGCGAGATGATGGATACTTTTTAGGCTATTCTACTAATAGCAAAGCCTTAAGAGTATACAATAGGAGGACTAAATTGTTGAAGGAACTTACATGTTCAATTCGGTGAAAAGACTCCTAGTGTTGAGACCAAAGGACCAGGCTGGCTGTTTAACATTGATATGCTAACAAAATCTATGATATGCTAACAGTATCGGTAGAAGAAATTGAAAAGAAGAAAAGGCATTCTGCAAGCACTGCTAAGCCAACTGAAAGCACTGCTAATCCTTCTAAATCCACTGATAAGCCATCTTCTGCCACTGATAGGTCAAGTGAATCCCCGAATACAAGTACTGGTGATAGTACTTTCTTTGGACCACATGCAAAGCCATTATTTGGTGATGAGGAGTATCGACATGATCCTAATATGCCTGCTTTGATTGAGATTGATACTCCTACTGATGATGAAGACATGGATGATTTCTTTAATGTTGATTTGTCAAACTTGGAAGCAGTCATTCATGAGGTCCAATCACCACTACGGATTCACAAGATTCATCCCAAACAACAAATACTTGGAAACTTGAATACTCCGGTTCAAACAAGAAGCGGGGTTAAGAACATGAACCCTTTCACGAACATGGGTTCTTTGCAAGATCACTTCACAAAAGAAACAAATCATAAAGATCTACAAAATTGCTGTTTGCTTGTTTTCTGTCTCAAAAGGAGCCCAAGAGAGTGGAAGAAGGTTTATACGAAGAAGGTTGGGTAGAATCAATGCAAGAGGAGCTTCACAATTTAAGCTTCAAGAGGTTTGGACATTGGTTGATCTTCCTAATGGTAAAATGGCAATTGGGACTAAATGGGTGTTCGAAACAAGAGGATGAAAGAGGAATTGTTGTAAGAAACAAATCAAGGTTGGTTGCTTAAGGATACACACAAGCGAAGGTTTGGATTATGATAATATTTGCTCGATTGCAAGAATAGAGGCTATCGACTTATTTTTGGCTTATGCTTCATTCAAAATTTTGTTGTGTATCGAGATGGATGTTAAAAGTGCATTTTGTATGGCACAATTGATGAAGAGGTTTATGTTTGTCAACCTCCACGGTTTTGAAGATCTGATTATCGACAAGGTTTATAGGGTGAGAAAGGCTATGTATGGGTTGCATCAAGCTCTAGGGCATGGTATGAGTGCTGTCTACTTATTTGATGGACAATGAGTTTAAAGAGGGTGATTGACAAAACTTTGTTCATTAGAAAGAACAAAGATGATATTTTATTGGTTCGAGGTTTATGTAGATGACATCATCTTTGGCTCTATAGACAAGGAGCTATGCAGAGATTTTGAGAAACTTATGCATGATAAGTTTGGATGAGTTCTATGGGAGAACTCACTTTCTTTTGAGACTCTGAGGTTCAACAAAGGACTGATGGCATTTTCATTGGTCAAGACAAGTATGTAGCAGATGTTTTGAAGAAGTTTGGGTTTCAAGATGTAAAGAGTGCAAGTACACCTATGGAGACTCGAAACCTCGCTACCGATGATGGAAGTCCCAAAGTTGATTTGAAGTTATCAGGTCCATGATTGGATCTTTGATGTATCTTACATCATCTAGGCGAGATATTATGTTCTCGGTATGTGTGTGTGCAAGATTTCAAGTCACACCAAATACCTCACACATGAATGTTGTTAAGAGGATCTTTAGATATTTGAAAGGTCATCCTAAATTGGGCCTTTGGTACTCTAAGGATTCCCTTTGATTTGGTGGCCTACACAGATAGTGACTATCTTTGGTGCTAGTTTGGATAGGAAGTCTACTACTGGAGGATGTCGGTTTTGGGAAGCAGACTAATTTCTTGGCGATGTAAAAAGCAAACTATTGTGGCTAATTCTACAACCGAAGCTGAATATGTGGTCAAGCTAGTTCTTTGGGTCAAGTTCTTTGGATTCGAGAATCAATTCTTTGGATTTGGGTACAATTTATGCATACTAAGATTTACATTGATAATAACAATACAATTTGCATTATTAAAATCTGTTTACATTCTAGAACTAAACATATTGAGATAAGGCATCATTTCATTAGAGATTGTAATGAGAAAAGGTGATTCAAATGGTAAAAATCCATCTTGATTTCAATGTTCTCGATCTTCTCACCAAAGCTTTTGATGTGGGGAGGTTTGATACCTTGTTGTTAGTATTGGAATGATTAATCTCTAAACTCTCAAATTGTTTTGTACCGGTTTGTATAAGTATTGGATTGTTATTATGTAATCTTAGTTTTGCTATTCTTGTTTCTAACCATCGATAGTTTTGTTCCATCCACTTTGCTTGTTGTTACGTGTTTCCACTAACCATTTTGCGGATATAAGAAAGTTCATTATAGAAGCTAAAGAAATCTTGAAGTTAAATTGTTCATTCATTCATCAAAAGCAGTTTACGACTTACGACTTACAATGAAACTTCAAGTGCAAATTAAAGACTACTTCTATACATGATTTTCTACTACTATCCTCACCGTTGGATATGCATGATAAGCTAAGGATCAAAATGGGAAGGATGGATTGATGCAAGCGAAGATGATGAAGATGAATACATAGATGAAGCACAAAGGACATAGTCGGATCATACTTTCATCTCTTGGTTTCACCAAAAGCATCATTTCATTTTCCTTTTTCCTTCCCCTACGATGTGTGAAGAAGCACCACAACTTGGTGCGGAAGACCAAGAACCACCTCTCTCGTCTTTTGGGAGTGGTGGATTTCTTGCTCGTGGTCTTGGTTGGGGTTGGGATGATGAAGGTTGGGGGTTTGAAGTTCTCTTCTTTGAGGAGTCATCGAGTCCTCGGCGCTTCACTTGGACCCACCACACTATCATCTTCAAATGATGGAAGAAATGGGGATTTTCTTGGTCTTGGTTCTTGTGGAGGAAAGTCGATCGCCATGGGTTAGAATCTTCACTTGATGATGAAGATGATGATGAGGATGAGGAGGATGTTAGATCCACAACTTCTGGTTTATTCCAACTAGGGTTCCACATGGTGATTGTAGTTGATTGGGGATTTTGGAGAAATTAGGGTTTTGATATTGATTGGTGTATGTGTTATATGAGATTAGGGGTTCTTTATATAAGCAGAGTTAAAGGTTATGGAAGTAAATGAGGGGCAGTTTAAATGTGGTTGAGTTACTGAGATTCTTGGGCGTTGGACTAATATTAATTCTAGAAGTTGACCATATTGACTTACCTGTTCTAAACCACGGATAGGTCATTTGGAACCACTTCTGGCTCTTTCTAACCACTGACAACAATAATCTTCTCCTCTATGTTTGTTTTGTGTTTTTGTATTGCAGATATGAAGGATTTGTGTACATAGGAGCTGGTGTGTTAGCTGCTTGTGTTTGTTAAAAAAAAAAAACATTGTGTGTAATCCTTCATATTTTTGTAAGCTATCCCTTATTCTGCCACATATTTCATTGCTATAACTCTTGGACGTTTGGTTGAAGTGCTACTATGTATCCACGGATGGTGTGTGTCTAAACGCGGATAGCTTTTCTGAAACCGCGGATAGCATTTTTATTAGTGTTGGATACTACAGGGGCTGATTGGTAACTTTTGCAAAAGTATATTGTCTCCCCAAATCACGGATGGATCATTTATTTGATCTTCAAACCACTTTCACTTGGCGCTTAACATAAACCCTATCCTTTGCATACTTCACACAACCTACATCATCACATCCTTAATCACAATGGCGGAAAATTATTCCACTACACATAACCTTGTTGCTATTCTCACCAAAACGATCGATCTGAAGGGTTTCATCAAATGATTGATTTTCTTGTTCACGGTCCTATTCACTATGCCTTAGCATCACACCAACTATCTTTAAAGCCTACATACATCGATTACGGAGGAATGCTAAGCTTGAAGAGGTTGAAGGAGTTGAAGTTTTAGCACTTGTTGTGGATGAGAATGCTATTTACATTTACGAGGAGATCATTAGGGATGTTTTAAAGTTTGATGATCTTGATGGTATTAATAATCTCTCGGATGTTGAGATTGTAGCTGGTTTAGAAAGGTTAGGATATACACATGGGTGATAAGGTACAATTTTTAAGAGTTTGTTTTCACCACAATGGAAGTTTCTTATTCATACCTTGTTGATGTGTATGAGTAATAAGACTCTTGGTTTTAATGACTTTCCTTCCAAAATTGCTATTCTTTGTTATTTTTTATCGATGGAAGAAAGTTCAATTGGTCTAGGATGATTTATGAGGGGTTAGTCCAAAACATTAGGAAGAAGGGTAAATACTATTTGTATCCTAGGTTTGTTCAACTTATTGTGGAAAGCCAAATTGATGAACTTGTTGAGCATTCTAGAGTATGAAGTACATCATATGCTTCCTAAGGTTTTGCACATATGAGGAATCGAAGCCAAATGTGCAGATAAGAGATGTTCCTTTGTTTCCCCATATGCTGATTTTGCCTACTGATCCTGAGTTTGATGACGGTCTTGAATCTTCACCTATAGTCACTGAACCCACTGCTAGTACATCTGAACTCACATCACATCATTCTTAAACTTAGTTCCATTATCACATCTGATTACTTTGACCTTTTGGTTTACTAGATTTTCTATCTTAGTAATGAAACGCTTGAGAATCTCACTAGTCTCACTCTTAGCGACCAAAAGTATACCCAAAATATACTATAATCATCGGTGATAACTAGGCAATCGCTTATGGTTCAAGCTTCTAACAAAGGTAGGTCAAATAAGTCCATATGAAGCATAAGCGGTGGTTGTGTGATGGTGTTCTGATTTTGGTCTTACAAGAAGCTCTATGTTGTTTTCCTTTTGAAAGGCCACACACAGTTCCTTACACTCAAAAACCTTTGAAGGTAACCCTCTCACTAAGTTTCCTTTTACCGGTTTATTGATTGTTTTGTAATTGACATGACCTAGCCTTCTATGCCACAATTTTGACTCATCTCTGAGATGCTTTAGCAAACAAACATGTTAAGGACCTATTTGGAAGGACATCTTTAAGGTCAAAACAATATATATTTTCCTTCCTAGGTACCCTAAGTTGTATAAACTTCTCATCGAGGCATCTTAAACTCAAGTGACAACACCACACTCGGTTTCACCAAAAAGTACCCGGTTTTTCTTATCACACATTTGAGAAACACCGAATAGATTATACTTAAGTCCACGTGCCGGATAGCAAGCGATCTAATATATAGTCTACCATCTAATATATAGCAAGCGCTCAATGCTTGCATTCTAAAACCTTTGGGTGTCTGTTACCATCTTGAATACCATAGACTACCTAGGCAAGTTTCAAGAAAAAGCGAGATGATGGATACTTTTAGGCTATTCTACTAATAGCAAAGCCTTTAGTGTATACAATAGGAGGACTAGAATTGTTGAAGAGAACTTACATGTTCAATTCGGTGAAAAGACTCTAGTGTTGAGACCAAAGGACGGGCCGGCTGTTTAACATTGATATGCTAACAAAATCTATGATATGCTAACAATTATCGGTGAAGAAGTTGAAAAGAAGAAAAGGCGTTACGCAAGCAATCGCTAAGCCAATGAAAGCAAAACGCTAATCCTTCTAAATCCACTGATAACACTTCAAGGTTGCAAAACCCTAATACTGTAAGAGTATTCGTATTAATAATAATATTGAGGTGTTGAATGTTTACTGTTTTCTTCTTAAGATTAAGTGTTAAATTCCGCATAATACTTAATAAGCTTTTATTCTAAGTCAGTTTCTATATTAGATCGTTTGCTCAACTGGGATCAACATCGTTTGCTAATGATCTAAGATAGAAAATCTAGTAAGTGGTCTGCTGCGTTTTTCTGGAAAAATTACATCTTTAGAATCTAGAAAAATTCCTGCAAAACATCCATTATGACTCGATACAAGCATTTGACTCTAACAAACACACATATACATCAATTTCACTAATTGTAATTCTCATGTTCACGTTCTTTTAAAAACGTATGTAATCTTCCCTACACTTATCTTATTATAAAAACCTTTATATGTAATTAAGGCGAGGTTAAAGACAAAATAAAGCATTTTACAAATTCAAACATGAAAATAAACAACAATGAAAAGATATATGACACATAAACAAGCAACAGTTAAGCATGGGTTGCCTCCCACCGAGCGCTTTTCTTTATTTATGAGTCTTGTAGCTAGACTCAAAGTCGTGATCCTCGTGACTTCCTTACGTTATTATTTTCTTTCACTAAGCCTTCATCATAAATTCAGTAAACATTGTATGCTTAGTCATTTCCCATCGTGCGTAATATGATAACGGTTTCACTTTTTAGATTAGTCTCTTTCACCGTATAGGGTCCAAACCATCTTGGCTTATTCCTTCCTCTTAATGCTTTTAATTTTGATCTATACAAAAGCACCTTTTCTCCATTCAAAAATTCTTTAGGGTTCTTTTGAAATGTGGCTTTGTGGTGTAGTTATTTTCTAATTTTTTATCACGTTTCCACAATGTCGCATTGAACCCTTGACCCATGAAATCCTAAGCCCTTTTTCTCATTCACTAATTTTCTTTTTAACAGTATTATTGGGGACTGCGAATTCTCATCATTTATCTTCTCCATAATCTTCAAAGGATATCTCGAACAATAGGTATCCTAACTTGTCCTTTGCCACTTTTGAGTATCATGATACCTCACGCATTTGATGTTTGCCTTAGCAAAGGCGAGAAAAGGTGTTCCAAGGATTAATGGCATGTTTTTATCTTCCTCAATGTCTATGACTACGAAGTCTACTGGATAGACAATATTGGCAACCTCAATTAAGACATCTTCCGCTATTCCTATGGGGTAAACATATGAGTGATTTGCTAAGGAAAGTCTAAGATTGGTCTTGGTTGGCCCCTCCTTAGTCAACTTACTATAGACTGATAGCGGCATTATGTTTACATCGGATCCTTGATCGGCTAAGGAATTTATATTCTCGAAGTCACCTATGCTACATGGTATTATGAAGTTCCCTGAGATCTCTTGTTTCTTAGTTACTGGTTTTCTCAGATGCACTCGTACATAGGTCCCATAGGCATGATGTCATATTCTTCTTCTTTTATTTCATCTAAGAGGGCTTTCCTAAGAACCTCATTGTACCTAAAGTTGTTGTTAGGAATCAGAAAATTCAGTCATTAAATTTTCGGTCACCTCAAGTATATGTAATCATTAGAAAGCTCGTAGTCGTAGTTATTTAATGTTAGTAAGTAGTTAGTTAAGTAAAACCGTGGAGGACGGACGGGTCTTTACCCACTGTATGCCTGATCCGTAGCCCGTAGGTGGCGATTATGTGTAAGACTATAAATACTCTCTACCTCCCAAGGTAGAGAGTTGGAGCTCATAATAATATTTTCACTTTCTCTCACTAAGTTCCCAAACCTCTAACTCTTTCTCTCTAAAACCTTAAGTTGTGCGCCTAGTTTGATCATGGTATGATGTGTTTGTGAAATCAATATGTTACAATTGGTATCAAGAGCCATGGTTTGATCATCTCTTACTTATCCTTGGATTTCTAGTGGTTTAATAAGGTTTTGGGTTTGAAAAAGTTTAGTGGTTTTTGCATCATTTGGATCATTTCTTGTGTTAAAGTTTGAATTTTGTGTGTACTTTTGTGTTTAGAATCATTGTAAGTGCTTGGGTTTTGATTTGGAAAGCTTGAATCACTGTGGTTGAGCTTGTTTTGGATTGAAAAGTGTGGTTTTGAAGTTTTTAATCTTAGCGACTTGAGTCTCGGTGTGTTTTTCTTCGTAGCGACTTGCTTCAGTAACTTCCAGCGAGTTGTAGTTTAATTTGTAGCGACTTGATCTGAGCGACTTGTCTATTGAGACAAGCCGACAAATAGTACAAGTTAGTGGAGGTTCCACTTCGGCTAGCGACTTGGTTGGGTTAGCGAATTGTTTCTATTATTTCTAGCGACTTGTCTTTATAGTTATTAGCGAGTTGTTCTCGGTGACTTGATCTCGTGAGTTGTTCTTTAGCGACTTGTCGACAGCGATTTGTTGAGGTAGCGACTTGTGTTTAGCGACTTGATTCACAAGACTTGAGTCCTTAGCGAGTTGTTATTTAGCGACTTGTGTTTAGCGACTTGGCACACAGCGATTTGTTCTTTAGCGACTTGTCTACCTAGCGATTTGGTGCTTTAGCGACTTGCACTTAGCGACTTGGTGACTTAGCGACGTGTCTCAAGGGTTATAGCGACTTGGCAAATTTACATTTCTAAAATGGTTTTCTCTTGATTTAGTAAAATTCCGTGAAAGAATCTATTTCCGGTTTAATCATAGAGTTATAAAATCCCGTGAAATCGTAAACATGTCTACAATCATCTCTCATGGCGGGGCGTTCAAGTTCTGTTTTGAGACACTCGTCCACCCATGCTTGACAAAGCGACTACGACTCATGGGCTCAAAGAATCGGGCTGTCTCATGCAGGAAAGGAAAATGGAGTCAACATTATCAAGTCAATTGATGAAGGACCATATCGAGGTTGAGACAACCGAGACATTCTTGATCTTTGCTGCCGATGGCTCGGTGATATTAGGATGGATAGACCTAAAATGTATGATGAATCACCGATAAGGAGAAGAAGAGATCGATCTTTGATATCGGGGCTTCAAACATTATACTTGAGGTCTTCAAAGACATTTACAAGGCGATCAATCACAACACTTTGAAGCAAGGCGGTTTGGGATAATGTCAAGATGCTTCTCTCGGGTTACGAATTAACTAAGGAAGACAGAGAATCACAACTGTATGATGAATTTGAGCACTTTAAGATGAAGCCAGAAGAAAGTGTCTATGAGTATTACGTGAGATTCCACAACCTTGTGAATGATATGAGGAATATCAAAATGACCATGCCAAATATTCAGCTGAATTCAAAGTTTGTGAACAACATGAATCCCGAATGGCATAAATTTGTCACATTTGTGAAGCTAACCAAAGGATTGAAGAATACCAACTATGAGCAACTATATGCATTCCTTCTTTAGAATGAGAGACATGCTATGTTTGAACGAAGGATTCTTGAACAGTTCAAAACTAAACAGGGAGAAACAAGTTCTTCAAGTGATTCAACAGCTTTTTGCACAAATATTGGAATTACCACCAAAGCTTCACAAGTCATACCCACGGGTAATGGTAATTACAAACTCATCCCGATCCGAAGATATAAGCCTCGGACTCGAACACATTCATGGAAAACCTCATCAATCAACTGCTCTCATGGTTAGTCAAAACATGAATTCCACCCCACACACAACAATAACCTCGAGGCGCATCCAATCCACACAATCAAGCTCTTGTCGGAGATGGAAAAGTTATGGTGCAACCGGTTCAAGGAAGGCAATATGAGCAGGGAAGAGGTGGAGTAGGTGGAGGTTATGTTACAAATCGAGAATCGGGAAGGAATGGAAATCAAGGACAAGCAAAGCAAATTAAGTGCTACAACTGTGGTGGTGATGGACATATAGCAAGGCATACATCTCCAAAACGTCCTCAAATGCAGAGTACTTGAGACAAGATGTTACTTGTGCAAGCTCGGGATAATGGTCTTGTTTTGGATGAAGAGGTTGTTGTTTCTTCTTGAGAAATGCCAAGACATATGATGCGGATGTGGATGAGCGGCCAATTTAGGAGATAGGTCATAATCATCGAGAATGCCTTTCAAGTCGTTGTTGTGATGTATACGACTCGGCGTCGATGATGAACCTCTTGCACAGACAATTTTCATGGCTAGCATTTCTCCAATGGTCTCTCAAAGGTCTCATCATCACAAAAGTTGGTCCATCCAAAGAATCAATCATCTCGAGGTATTAAAACTATGTGATGATGTTAATCGACAAAAGATGCATGATAAAGTGCAATCACGAAACTTGTGACTAAGATATTTCTAATATGGGTAATAATAATATTGTCCCATATGATCAATATGTGATCCAAAGTGAAAGTGTGATTGAACCAAGTGATGCATCTTCTCATCAATGATGACTATGTTTTGATGAATACACCGGATATGCCCCGATGATTTTGTTACCTTTGAACCGAATGCCTATAAAGAACAAGTTCTTTGTTTATGAACAACGTGCTAAGTTTGAGTTAACTACCCGTGAGCAGAAATGGATGACCAAATGCGTACAATTATTAGAAAAAGTAATTTTAGAGAAGAAGTGTTAAAACAAGAGTTAAACTCCTTACAAGAAAAGCTTTCTAAAGCTGTTAAGCAAAAGCAAGAGTCGCAAGATAATGTTAAAGTGCTTAAACAAGAATTCAGTGCTAAGGAATCAAAACTTTTGAATGATTTTCTAATCTAAAACTTTGAAAAACAAGCTTGAAAATAAGTTATGCGTGCAGGGAATACCATTCGATCGCTCACATAATCACTAAGCATAGAGTTCTCGTGATAAGCATAGTATTCGATGAGTGTCTAAATACTCATCATTTTGTCTTGTTTAGAATGCCAAAACATCCGAAAACACTCGGAAAAGCATTAAAATGATAAAATATCACAAATAAGTGTTTTATGTGTTTTAAATGCAAAAATATCAAAATCGGTGAAAAACATATCAAGTTTGCATAATTGGCGGTTTAGTCCCCAGTTTCAAAAGTTGTCAAATCTAGTCCACGGAATCCAAAAATATGGAGTTTTATCATTCAAGGTCCCTGAAATATTCTAAATTGTCAAAAATGGTCCTTGAATGAATCTTTGAGCAAATGGCAGAAAAGGTCCCTCAACTTTACAAAAGTGTCAAAATAGTCCTTGGATATTTAAAAATTGAAAATATTCAAATGTGGTCCTTGTACTATTAAAGATTGGCAAATTTGGTCCTTTTGACAAGTTTGGAAAAGTTGCAATTTCAGCCCCTCAACTTGGCAGAAATTACATGAATGGTCCTTGTATTAATAACAAAACCAAACTTGACCCTTTGTGTATTTTGATCCCCGCCAAACCCTTTGACCCCTGTCATAATCACAGAACCCCTATTTTGACCCACCGTAATAATATAATACCGGTCAAAATAAGTCAAACCGAACCTTGTTCATCCTCCTCTCACAAACGCAAAAACCCAAAACCGAGTGGTTTCTCACCACTTGCTTCTACCACCTTTACACTGTTCCCAGTTGTTTACCCACTCCCTAACACCTCCACAAACACCCAAAGTTCATTAATTGATTGAAACACCTTAAGACTTTTTGGCGCCAATTCTCCACATGGACGAATATTATGAGTTATGAAGATCAATGGTGGAAATAGGTGGGAAAGATTCGAGATGTCGACAAGAGTCAAAAAGATCATTATAAAGCAAGGAGGAAGCAATGTAGTGGGATATCTAGTGTAATTTTAGTTTACTTATGTCGTTTTAATTAATTTTCAAATACCAGTGTAATTTTAAGCTTCCAAGTACTCTGTTTAAGTTATTTCAAGTGTATGTGAACCTTTTTCAGTTTCAATTTCAGTGTTAAGCTTCATTTTCAAGTTTATGCAATTTTCATTTCAAAAATCTCATGTTAAGATCAAATGTTGTTTGTAGCTGTTGTTAAGGACTGAATAAGCTAATGTAAGCACCTAGAAAGCTTATCTAAGCTTTTAGAAACCATAAAATCAGTTCTAGATATAAAACTCAAAAATTACCAAAAATACAAAAAAATTAGTTAAAAATAAAAAATCAATGGGGATGAAGATCAAAGCTGGAGCAGGGTTAATAATGGATTGCCCTTTGGTTTAGAGCTTCTTGGGAAGCTATAGGGTATGTCCTTGGCTTTTGGTTCTCAGATTTGTGCTTGGACTCATCTTGTAAGAATTTTCTCAAAATTTGCATTTCATAGTTTATCTGTTAAAAGTAAGTTAATTTTAGTTTAATTACGTCTAATTATAGTTAGTATAAGTTAATCTATAGCTCTCTTGGTTTGAATATTTGTTTTAGTGTTTAAAGCTTCATACTGATCCTTTAAAGGGTTGTTTGGATTCAACCGTATTATCTCGTGTTAGAGGGCATCCGTGTTGTTGCTTGTTGTTGTTTCATGTCACACTAGTACCTAATAACTCAAAGTAAC
Organism: Chrysanthemum lavandulifolium; assembly: GCA_022545495.1. Classification (NCBI taxonomy): domain Eukaryota; kingdom Viridiplantae; phylum Streptophyta; class Magnoliopsida; order Asterales; family Asteraceae; genus Chrysanthemum; species Chrysanthemum lavandulifolium. The sequence goes on from CM040242.1 coordinate 188,922,319, forward strand.
CATAAAAACCGGTGCTCATTAGTGAAAAAGTCAAAAATACCTTTGATCACATCTTATTCATCAATCATTGGATTTTCATGATCCATGATCATGATTTCATGTTAATAAGTTGTTATCATTGGTCAATCTAGTCTTAATTTACCTTAATACGACATAATCGGTGATTGAGATCAATTTAAAGTTCATATAAGTCAACCTTAGTGTTTAACTTAAAAAGTCAAATTTTCAATTTAGTCGTTTTTGAATAAAATAGATAATTTTATATAGGGTTTAATTTTGAGTTTCAAAATTTGAGCTTTTGAGATATTAAAATATAGCTGCTCATCTTTATCTCAGTATTTTTATATTTTCTAGATAGCTTATTTAACTGCTTATTCTTTAGCATACTTTAGACCCTTTCTCAAAAACCTCCCCTGTGCACAGTTGAGCTAAGCTATTTCACAAGCTCATCAACAGCTTATTAGTGAACCTCGACTTGACCCTTAGCTTTTGGGAAGCTAACCCATGTCTCTCTAGTCTAGTGCTTATTTTCACCTCTATAGCTTATTTGATAAAATTGCTAGTTGCTTTTGTTTGTCCCAATTCACTCGTTACATCTTGAGTCATCCATCGATGTTTTACAAGCTTCTTTCACAAGCTCACACGAGCTTAATAGTGGGTCAAAACTTGTATACTTTGGCTTTTGGAAAGCCCACCACTAAACTTAACACATCGGTCTTTGTTTTGAGCTTTTAAGCTTATTTAATAAGCTCAAACCGCTCTTAGATATGGTGCAGGCTGTTTGTTTCTTGGTTTAGGATTAGTGCTTATTAGCTTATTAATAGCTTATCGGTGTAGTCCTTTGTGTTTTTAGCTTCATTTAAGTAGCTTAAGCTTGTTTGTACCTTATTTTACTTTTGGTTCCGGTTTGTAGGTTTATTTGAGCTTGCAAAATCAAAATAAGCTCATAAGCTCAACTGCTTAGCTTTTAAGCTTCTAAGCGACTTATTTTTAAGTTGTAAAATTTTTGTTTTCATTAAAGTTACTTAATATCGATAGTTAAATAGTTTTCAAAAGAAAATCACAAAACATCATTTTAAAATAGTGATAGCGTTTATTTAATAGAAATTAGCTTTTAGTTTTTCTTTTCAACTTATTATTAAGCACTTTTAGTTTTATAATTTTCTTAGCTTTACGTCACCATAGGATATTTTTAGAAAAAGTTTCATAATTTTCTTAGCTTGTTTAGTATTTATTAAAATTTAAAATAGTTAAAAGTATTAAATAACTAATAATAAATAAATAAAAGCAAAAAAATATCTTTTCAGTTTTAAAATTAGTTTTCTAATATTTTAGATTTTCTAAGTCATAATTTCATTTTCTAGCTTTATTTCATATTTTCTTATATTTTAGGGTATTATTAAATAGTTAAAAATAGTTTTTAATTAATAATAATTAAATAAATAGTCATAAAATAATTTTCTTTTTCCAATAATTTTCTTTTATTATTAGGATTGTAAAAACATCATTTTCATATTTGTAGGTCTTTTATTTCTTATATCTCACGTTTTATTTTGTGCGTTCGTAGTTTATTAAGCGTCGTATTTACATTTGTTTAAATCGATTGTTGTGCTTTACAATTACGTATCCAAATACATTCCAATCAATCGGTAGTGTAATTATCCGATAAAATCCTTCCGATCACTATCCTTAGTGATTATTCGACATCTGAAAGTTTTTAAACACCATTAATCCTCCGTGGGACTTAACGACCTAGGGAAACACTATATTCCTCTGATCTTAATCGTATTGGTTTTAGACTGTTTGAATTTTATTACGGTTGACCATTCACAAGTGGTTGACTTGTGTAATAAACTTGACGGTTTGCCACCAACTAAATTTTGGCGCATTGCCGGGAGTTGTTGTATAGTGGTAAGTATTCACTTTGTCACGCGGGTGACCGGGTTCGATCCCGGCGTGACGCCAAATTTTGGTTAGTCCCAAACTGTCAAGTTTATTACACAAGTCAACCACTTGTGAATGGTCAACCGTAATAAAATTCAAACGATCTAAAACCAATGCAATAAAGTCGGAGGAGTTTAGTGTATCCCTGAGATTAAGTCCCAAATAATATGAACAACATGTCTACAACGAATCTGTGATCGGGTGATATTTAATGGAAAAAGGGTTTTGAGTGATTTATACTAAGGAATAAAGAAAATAGCTTAAACAAGCTATAAGAAAAATGCGAAAGCGTAATACTTAGAAGCGTCTAAAATCTAAAAACAGCGTCGTTTAATTAAAATTCTACGTGGCGTGCGAAACAAAGCGTGAAATTAAATAAATAAAACACCTATGGGTATGAAAATAATGTTTTACAATCCTAATGATGCAAGAAAATTATTAGAAAATTAAAATTATTTTTATAACTATTTATTTAATTATTATTAATTAAAACTATTTTTAACTATTTAATAATACCCTAAAATATAAGAAAATATGAAATAAATCTAGAAAAGTAAAATTATGACTTAGAAAAATCTAAAATAACTAAAGAGAATTTTCAAAACTAATTTTGTATTTTTCGATGATTTTCTATTTTCTACAAATTTAAAACTATTTTAAACTAATTAAATGGCTAAAATTATAAATTTAACTAGGAAAAATCTGGAAAAATTATTTTTTGCTTTTTATATTTATCTTAATCTATGAAAATTGAAAAATTATTTTTTGAAGCTTTTCGATTTATTTGTATTAAAAGCTATTTAAAATGCTAAAAGCGAAATTAAATGCGAAAAATAGTAAATGAGCAGTGAAAAATATGAAAACTTCCGATCAACGATAAAATAATACTGAGAACCTAGGAAAAATAACAGAAACTATTTTGGAGCAAAAGAACAATGATTTGGGCACACAACTAATATGAATAAGTACTTGAAATTAAGCTAAAAGCTACCAAAGTGCACCAACTTATCACAGAAGCTAGAGTATGCTAAAATTACTTAAAACCAACCTATTCCAACTATCCTAAACCCGGGTCACCCTCTGAAAACCAAATTTTGGCGCCACATGCGGAGGTCATAGCGTGTTCTAAGCATTTTCGGATCCATACTTGCATATACCACTTTTGTAAAAGTTTTTGTAAAGTTATAAAAATCAAAAAGTTCATTAACACTTTTCCTAAAGTGTTAACAACACAAAAAATATAAAACAACAAAACAATCGTAACGTTTTCTATCTTGTATTTTCTTTAAGGTGATTCTTAAAGAATCGATTTAGTTAAACGAGGCGATACCAAAAATATTGTCCAAAGTTTTAAACCCTTAGCACAAATCCATACCTCGTCTTTTCGGTGGTACTTAATAAATACATAAAATCAACCACCGCAAACCAAGGCGAACATCTACCAGCTGGGGTGTGAACATTAATAAGTTCCCAATCTTAAAGATCAAAACTTGCCTTTGTGTCCTTGTGATTTGGTGTACCTTTTCAAAAGCCATTTCATTTGTGATTATTGGTTTAAGTTCACTTGTCGTTTTGCCTCGCATTTGTTTTGAAAACGATTTTTATACTTAGTGCATGCGCACTCGTTCTTCCGACTCTACAAGTCCACTTTCGAGCTTGCAAATATTCCTCGTGAGCGTGGGGCGTTACGCTCCTTCACCGTAGTGAGGGCGTCTAGCATCACCACCCACAGTCGTAATGGCGGAAGATAAGCCAATGAATGAGCTTCTCCAAGCACCCATCGAGGGTTCGGAGATGCTATTGTTGTCCGACCATCGTGGCTAATACCTTTGAGCTCAAAACCGGGTTGCTTAATCTTGTAACCCAAAGCCAATTTATGGTTTTGGCGGGATGATCCTCATGCACATATTCGATGGTTTAACAAGATTGCATCTACCATCAAATACAAGAATGTCCCACATGAAGCAATTAAGCTTCTTACGTTCCCATTCTCTCAGAGGACAAGCCGAATTGGCGAGAAACAACCCCTCGTTCCATTGAGACATGGGAGGATCTAGTCACCAAGTTTGTTAACGAATTCTATCCTCCATCCCGAACCACAAGTCTTAAGAATGAGATAATGAAATTCTCTCAAAGATTTGATGAATCATTCGGGAGGCATGGGATCGTTACAAAGATTGCTCATGTGTCCGCATCATCGTTTTACGAGTTAATGCAAATGGATACTTTCTACAATGGTGCGAGACAAGGCGACCAAGACTCTTTAAATGCCTCTGCGGAGGTAATTTCTGAGCAAGACCACAAAAAGCCTTGCGGATCATAGAAAACAAGTCCCGGTCCGTCCTTTTCGAACAAAGACATATCGGTCTCGGTCTAATCTTGGACCTTCTACTTCTACTCCCGTGAGTACATCTAGCACCGATGCTAAGATTGACAAACTCACGGATATTGTTCGAGCTTTGGTTCTTGCTAACCAAAGAAAGTCACTTTCACACGGATACCATCACATGGTGAAGTGAAGAAAGTCAGTGCATGTTACTTGTGGTGGCCTCATGCATACTACAAGCATCGCCACCGATGGTAGTCCATTTGAAGCCAATGCTATAGCGGTGCTTCACATCGGGAGGTAATCAATACCGTCCTCAAAATGAACCAAACTACCGTGCTAATACTTATCGGGCACCACGGTTTTAACGAATCTAACATACAAAACCGAATCGAACCAACCTAGAATGAACCAAGGTTATCAAAACCAAGGTAATTTCTATCCGGACCAAATCAAGGTTTTCAACATCAAGGAAACCTTAATCAAAACAATTTCAATCGGGGAATCAATTTGAAATGTGAATCCTAACCAAGGAATTTTCAACAACAAGGTCATAATCAAAACATACGACCTCAAAATTTCCCTCCACATCCTCCGATACCATCATCGATGAGTTATTGAAGCAATTCATGAAATCCCAAGATGAAATGAGCGAGTTGTTGGTCGGTCGGATCGATCTAAAGAAGTCTTTAAATGATCAACCCTCGGGCTCGGAAAACTTCCGAGCAACATGATCGCTAACCCGAGGCGATGCAAAGCGATCACAACCGTAAGTGGTGTTTCATACAATGGACCGCTATTCCTACTACCTCTTCTTCTTCTCTCCCAAAGGTAGTGGAAAGTGAACACGAGGCAACAAAGGACAAGGAACTTCCTACTAATAACGGAGGTACCAACGATGTCCAACCTCAAGTTGTCCCGAAACCCAATCCAATCCAGAGTTGTTTTGAACCTCCAAGAGCTCCGTTGAAAACCCCAAATCTAAAACTTCTATTCCTTACCCATCACGTTTGAATGAGCAAAGCTCATGAAAAAAGCCGGTCATCAAATGGACAAATTTTTCAAATTTTCCAAGAACTACATTTTGACATAAGCTGCGGATGCTATCATCTTGATGCCCAAGTTTGCATCAACTCTCAAACACATGTTAAGCAACAAGGAAAAAGCTGTTTGAGATGGCAAAAACTCCTCGAATGAGAAGCGCTCGTGATTATCTTGAAAAAGCTTCCCGAAAGCTTGGAGATCCTAGAAAATTTCTCTTACCTTGTGTATTCCGGGAATGGTTGAATGCTTTGCCTTAGCGATCTTGGTGCAAGCATCAATCGATGCCTTATTCGATATGGAAGAAACTTTCTCTTCCGGATCTTACTCTACATGCATGACTCTCGAGCTTGCGGATCGTACAATATCCGTCCACTTGGCATTGCCGACCAGCGTGTTGTGAAAGTAGGAAAGTTCCATTTTCCGGTGACTTTGTGGTTGTTGATTTCGATGCCGATCATAGGGTTCCTCTCATTGTTGGACGAGGATTCACGAGCAGGCCGTGCTCTCATTGATGTATTTGAGCAAGAAATCACATTACATGTAGGTAATGAAGTCATCACCTTTAACCTTGATCAAACTTGGTACTCCGCAAACTATGATTACGAGTCGGTTAACGAATAGATATCATTGATATTGCTACGAAGAGTACTCTCAAAGTTCTTGGTTATGATCATAATTCTTGGTGATAATCTCACTCATTCATCTCATCCATCATTGCCAATTCTACTCCTTCTCTCACTCCGTTTGAGGAAAGTGACTTCATCTTGGAAGAGATTGAAGCATACTTGTCTAGTGATTACGTTCCATGGGAAATTGATCACGCTCCCATCGACATCGAGGGGGACATACTTCTCATTGAGAAGTTGCTTAATGATGATCCATCATCACTCCCTACCGTCGAGCTTCATAATAAGGAAGTCAAGTCGGTTGAGAAAGCGAAGAATTTCACGAGGTAGAACTTAAGGACTTACCACCTCATCTCGAGTATGCATTTCTTGAGGGTGATGATAAATTACACGTCATTATTGCTCGAGATTTGAGTAAAGATGAAAAGACTGCTCTCATAAAGGTCTTGAAGTCACACAAGCAAGCAATTGCTTGGAAACTCTCCGACATTAAGGGTATCAACCACGAGTTTTGTACTCACAAAATCTTGATGGAGGATGACTTCAAACCAGCAGATTCAACATCGAGAAGAGTAAATCCAAAAATCCATGATGTTATCAAGCAGGAGGTTATCAAACTTCTTGATGCGAGCTTAATTTACCCGATCTCGATAGTCCTTGGGTTAGCCCAATTCATTGTGTTCCTAAAAGGGTGGCATAGCTGTTGTCACAAATGAAGATAACGAGTTAATTCCAACTCGGCTGGTTACGGGATGGCGTGTGTGTATTGACTATCGTAAGTTGAATAGCGCCACCGAAAAGACCATTTTCCTCTACCCTTCATGGACCAAATGCTTGAGAGATTAGCGAGAAGCGAATACTATTGTTTCCTTGATGGTTTCTCGGGTTATTTTCAGATCCCCATTGATCCACGGGATCAAGAAAAACCACATTCACCGCCCATACGGAACTTTTGCCTACTGGGCGTATGCCTTTTGTCCTATGTAATGCTCACAGCACGTTCCAACGATGTATGATGGCCATTTTCCACGACATGATCGGGAAACAATGGAGGTGTTTATGGATGACTTCTCGGTCATTGGGGACTCATTTCAAACATGTCTCTCCCATCTAGATAAAATGCTCAAGCGGTGTGAAGACACCAATCTTTGTCTAAATTGGGAGAAGAGCCACTTTATGGTCAAAGAAGGCATAGTCCTTGGCCATAAGATTTCCAAAAGCGGGATTGAGGTAGATAGAGCAAAAGTCGATGTTATTGCTAAATTGCCTCATCCTACTACCGTCAAAGGTATTAGGAGTTTTTAGGTCATGCCGGGTTTTATCGCAGATTCATACAAGATTTTCTAAAATCGCTTGACCTATGACCCATCTTCTTGAAAAAGATGCTCCTTTATCTTCTCACCCGAGTGCATCGAAGAATTTGAAACATTAAAGAAAAAGCTTCTTGAAGCACCCATTCTCGTTGCTCGGGTGGGACTTGCCCTTTGAGCTCATGTGCGATGCAAGTGATTTTGCTATCGGTGCGGTCACGGGCAGCGTAAAACCAAGCATTTTCAGCCTATCCACTACTGCGAGTAAGACTATGGTGAAGCTCGAACCCATTACACCACTACGGAAAAAAATTATTAGCGTGGTGTATGCGTTTGAGAAGTTTAAACCATACCTAATCTTGACCAAATGCGTGTGTATCACGGATCACTCGGCTCTCAAATATCTCTTTGCAAAACAAGATGCAAAGCCGAGATTACTCCGTTGGGTTCTCCTCCTCCGAGAATTTGATATCATTATCGTGATAAAAGGAGCCGAGAACACAGGCTGCGATCATCTGTCCGTCTAGAAAACCCTCACCAAGATGTTTTCTAGAAAAGGAAATAAATGAAACATTTCCTCTTGAGACACTCAATGCGGTTTCTTTTAGTGAAACTCTACCACCCCATGGTTTGCGACTTCGCAAATTACCATGCGGGTAACTTCATAGTGAAAGGAATGTCAACCCAACGGAAGAACAAATTCTTGAAAGATGTTAAACATTACTTAGGACGACCCTACTTATTCAAAATCTATGCGGATCAAGTCATCCGGCGGTGTGTTTATGGACGAGAAGCTATTGACATTCTCAAAGCTTGCCATCTTTGGACCACCGGGGCCATCATAGTCCAAACTACCTTAAAAGGTGTTTGACTCGGGTTTTATTGGCCCGCAATTTACAAGGATGCCCGAATTTGTCAAAGCTCGTGACGCTTGTCAACGTCTCGGAAATATCTCACAAAGAAATGAAATGCCAAAAGCGCTATTCAAGTGTGTGAGATCTTTGACATCTGGGGCATTGACTTTATGGGGCCATTTCCATCATCTCAAGGAAACAAATACATACTTGTGGCTGTTGACTATTTGTCAAAATGGGTTGAAGCGAAAGCTTTACCTACCAATGATGCCCGAGTAGTTGTGAAAATTTTAAAATCTCTTTTTGCTAGGTTTGGAACTCCACGAGCTATAATTAGTGATCGTGGTACACATTTACGCAATGACCAATTTGATCGTGTCATGCAAAAGTATGGTGTAACCAGCGTCTCTCTGCGTACCACCCCGAACAAGTGGGCAGAGTGGAAGTTTCCAACCGTGGTATTAAAGATGCTAGAAAGATGGAATCTATGAATGAGCTCTTTCGTCTAAGCCTAGAACTAGGAAAGAGCAAGGAATGGACTTTAAGTGAGTGAAAACCGGAAGGAGGGGATCCTCTTTGAGATGAAATGCGGCAATGTCCTAATCAAACCAGGCGCAAGGTCAATGACCTCGTTTCTGAATATTGTGACTTTTCCATGCTGTGTCTCATGAACCTTTTTGGAAAGGACAGTAGGCGAAAACCGTGCATCCTGGTCGGATAAACTAGATGACGCACTCTGGGCCTTCCGTACAGCCTATAAAACACCCATCGGGTGTACTCCATACAAGCTTGTGTACGAAAGGCATGTCATCGCGATTGAGCTCGAGCACAAAGCATCTTGGGCCTTGAAACATGCCAATTCGATATTCGAGACGGTGGTGATCACGAAAAGTTCAAATGAATGAATTAAATGAACTCCGTGATCAAGCATACGAGAACGCTTTGATCTACAAACAAAAGACAAAGAAGATTCATGACTCCAAAATCAAGAACCGCGTTTTCAACGTAGGTGATCGAGTCCTTCTTTTCAATTCAAGATTGAAGATATTCTCGGGAAAACTAAAATCCTACTGAGTGCGGTCCATTTACCATCACTAAGGTTTATCCTTATGGTACTATTGAGTTATCTCAACCCGATGGTCCAAATTTTAAAGTGAATGGTCATCGGTTGAAGCATTATTTTGGAGAGGACATTCCACGTGGTTGTCCCGGATCAACAAACTTTCCCCATGAACCAATGAATGCGGGATCGAGTCAAGCTAGTGATTCGGGAATCAAAAGCGATGCACACACCATATGGGTTTTCACCGTATTTCGACTTCTTTCTATTTTCTACCACCCTAGCGTGGGGGTTGCCCATTGTTGTATATAAGTTCTCTAAAAAAAAAAAAAA
>CM040242.1:188931915-188968946 GCA_022545495.1 Chrysanthemum lavandulifolium
ATGTAGGTAATGAAGTCATCACCTTTAACCTTGATCAAACTTGAGGTACTCCGCAAACTATGATTACGAGTCGGTTAACGAATAGATATCATTGATATTGCTTCAAGAGTACTCTCAGAAGTTCTTGGTTATGATCATAATTCTTGGTGATAATCTCACTCATTCATCTCATCCCATCATTGCCAATTCTACTCCTTCTCTCACTCCGTTTGAGGAAAGTGACTTCATCTTGGAAGAGATTGAAGCATACTTGTCAGTGATTACGTTCCATGGGAAATTGATCACGCCCCATCGACATCGAGGGGACATACTTCTCATTGAGAAGTTGCTTAATGATGATCCATCATCACCCTACCGTCGAGCTTCATAATAAGGAAGTCAAGTCGCTTGAGAAAATCAAGAATTTCCGAGGTAGAACTTAAGGACTTACCACCTCATCTCGAGTATGCATTTCTTGAGGGTGATGATAAATTACCCGTCATTATTGCTCGAGATTTGAGTAAAGATGAAAAGATCGCTCTCATAAAGGTCTTGAAGTCACACAAGCAATTGCTTGGAAACTCTCCGACATTAAGGGTATCAACCCCGAGTTTTGTACTCACAAAATCTTGATGGAGGATGACTTCAAACCAGCAGCTCAACATCGAGAAGAGTAAATCCAAAAATCCATGATGTTATCAAACAGGAGGTTATCAAACTTCTTGATGCGTGCTTAATTTACCCGATCTCGATAGTCCTTGGGTTAGCCCAATTCATTGTGTTCCTAAAAGGGTGGCATAACTGTTGTCACAAATGAAGATAACGAGTTAATTCCAACTCGGTGGTTACGGGATGGCGTGTGTGTATTGACTATCGTAAGTTGAATGACGCCACCGAAAAGACCATTTTCCTCTACCCTTCATGGACCAAATGCTTGAGAGATTAGCGAGAAACGAATACTATTGTTTCCTTGATGGTTTCTCGGGTTATTTTCAGATCCCCATTGATCCACGGGATCAAGAAAACCACATTCACCGCCCATACGGAACTTTTGCCTACTGCACGTATGCCTTTTGTCCTATGTAATGCTCCTGGCACGTTCCAACGATGTATGATGGCCATTTTCCACGACATGATCGGGGAAACAATGGAGGTGTTTATGGATGACTTCTCGGTCATTGGGGACTCATTTCAAACATGTCTCTCCCATCTAGATAAAATGCTCAAACGGTGTGAAGACACCAATCTTTGTCTAAATTGGGAGAAGAGCCACTTTATGGTCAAAGAAGGCATAGTCCTTGGCCATAAGATTTCCAAAAACGGGATTGAGGTAGATAGAGCAAAAGTCGATGTTATTGCTAAATTGCCTCATCCTACTACCGTCAAAGGTATTAGGAGTTTTTTAGGTCATGCCGGTTTTATCGCAGATTCATACAAGATTTTTCTAAAATCGCCTGCCTATGACCCATCTTCTTGAAAAAGATGCTCCTTTATCTTCTCACCCGAGTGCATCAAGAATTTGAAACATTAAAGAAAAAGCTTCTTGCACCCATTCTCGTTGCTCGGGATGGGACTTGCCTTTGAGCTCATGTGCGATGCAAGTGATTTTGCTATCGGTGCGGTCCCTGGGCGGCGTAGAAACCAAGCATTTTCAGCCTATCCACTACGCGGTAAGACTATGATCAAGCTCAAACCCATTACACCACTACGAAAAAGAATTATTAGTCGTGGTGTATGCGTTTGAGAAGTTTCGCCATACCTAATCTTGACCAAATGCGTCGTGTATACGGATCACTCGGCTCTCAAATATCTCTTTGCAAAACAAGATGCAAAGCCGAGATTACTCGTTGGGTTCTCCTCCTCCCAGAATTTGATATCATTATACGTGATAAAAAGGAGCCGAACACCGGTCTGCGATCATCGTCCGTCTAGAAAACCCTCACCAAGATGTTTTCTAGAAAAGGAAATAAATGAAACATTTCCTCTTGAGACACTCAATGCGGTTTCTTTTCGTGAAACTCTACCACCCCATGGTTTGTCGACTTCGCAAATTACCATGCGGGTAACTTCATAGTGAAAGGAATGTCAACCCAACGGAAGAACAAATTCTTCAAAGATGTTAAACATTACTCGGGACGACCCTACTTATTCAAAATCTATGCGGATCAAGTCATCCGACGGTGTGTTTATGGACGAGGAAGCTATTGACATTCTCAAAGCTTGCCATGCCGACCACCGGGGCCATCATAGTCCAAACTACACCGCCAAAAGGTGTTTGACTCGGGTTTTATTGGCCCACAATTTACAAGGATGCCCACGAATTTGTCAAAGCTCGTGACGCTTGTCAACGTCTCGGAAATATCTCACAAAGAAATGAAATGCAAAACGCTATTCAAGTGTGTGAGATCTTTGACATCTGGGGCATTGACTTTATGGGGCCATTTCCATCATCTCGAGGAAACAAATACATACTTGTAGTGTTGACTATTTGTCAAAATGGGTTGAAGCGAAAGCTTTACCTACCAATGATGCCCGAGTAGTTGTGAAATTTTAAAATCTCTTTGCTAGGTTTGGAACTCCACGAGCTATAATTAGTGATCGTGGTACATTTACGCAATGACCAATTTGATCGTGTCATGCAAAAGTATGGTGTAACCCACCGTCTCTCATCGCATACCACCCCAAACAAGTGGGCAAGTGGAAGTTTCCAACCGTGGTATTAAAAGATGCTAGAAAGATGGAATCTATGAATGAGCTCTTTCGTCTAAGCCTAGAACTAGGAAAGAGCAAGGAATGGACTTTAAGTGAGTGAAACCGAAGGAGGGATCCTCTTTGAGATGAAATGCGGCAATGTCCTAATCAAACCAGGCGCAAGGTCAATGACCTCGTTTCGAATATTGTGACTTTTCCATGTCAGTGTCTCATGAACCTTTTGGAAAGGACAAGAGGCGAAAACCGTGCATCCTGGTCGGATAAACTAGATGACGCACTGGGCCTTCCAGACAACCTATAAAACACCCATCGGGTGTACTCCATACAAGCTTGTGTACGTAGAAGGCATGTCATCTGCCGATTGAGCTCGAGCACAAAGCATACGGGCCTTGAAACATGCCAATTTCGATATTCGACGGTGGTGATCACGAAAAGTTCAAATGAATGAATTAAATGAACTCCGTGATCAAGCATACGAGAACGCTTTGATCTACAAACAAAAGACAAAGAAGATTCATGACTCCAAAATCAAGAACAGCGTTTTCAACGTGGGTGATCGAGTCCTTCTTTCAATTCAAGATTGAAGATATTCTCGGGAAAACTAAAATCCTACCGGTGCGGTCCATTTACCATCACTAAGGTTTATCCTTATGGTACTATTGAGTTATCTCAACCCGATGGTCCAAATTTTAAAGTGAATGGTCATCGGTTGAAGCATTATTTTGGAGAGGACATTCCACCTGTGGTTGTCCCGGATCAACAAACTTTCCCCATGAACCAATGAATGCGGGGATCGAGTCAAGCTAGTGATTCGGGAATCAAAAACAGTAGCACACACCATATGGGTTTTCACCGTATTTCGACTTCTTTCTATTTTCTACCACCCTAGCGTGGGGAGTGCCCATTGTTGTATATAAGTTCAAAAAAAAAAAAAAAAAAAAAAAAATGTGTATATATCAAAAATAAAATAATGGCCGTAGTATTTCCTTTCACGTTCTATGTTTCGGCATAACGGTAGGTACTTTGAATATTGAGGGCAATATTCATTTCTAGTGTGGGGAGAATTCTCACGAATTTTATCATGTATTTATTCCACCCAATTCCCGCTTTTGGCCAAAATTTTTTTTTTGGAGTAAGTGTTTTGCACTTACTCAGCTTACGGTTATCAGTCCGCCATGTCTAATAAACAAAAGGATTGGCTAATCCAGGACCAAACGGCTCTTGGTAAAGATATCTGAAATCCATTTACGGCTTGCAATTTGCCCAAAATTATATGGTGTTCAACTCACCATATCTTTAATTAGTGAAAAGTTGGCTAGCCCGCAAGTTTATGGCTTGTGGTAAAGGCAGTTGGAAAACCATAATTGGTATTCGGCTCACCAAAGATATTTTATCTAAGAGTTGGCTAGTCCGAAGCAAACGACTTCGGTAAAGAAAAATCAAAACCGTTGAAAGTCGGTGATTTGCTCAAAATCATCTCGGTTATCATTGTACCAAGGTTCTTACTTGAACTAAAACAATTGGCTACTCGTAAGTAATGGCTTTTGGTAAAGAGATGAAATCCATTAAGTTTTCTAAAAAGATTGCTAGGGACTAGCAATATCTTAGTGTGGGGATTGATGAGTGTCAAATACTCATCATTTTGTACTCTTTAGAATGCCAAAACATCCGAAAACACCTTAAAAGCATCAAAATGATAAAATGTCACAAATAAGTGTTTTATGTGTTTTAAATGCAAAAATATCAAAATCGTGTGAAAAACATATCAATTTGCATAATTGGCGCTTTAGTCCCCAAGTTTCAAAAGTTGTCAAATCTAGTCCACGGAATCCAAAATATGGAGTTTTATCATTCAAGGTCCACGAAATATTCTAAATTGTCAAGAATGGTCCTTGAATGAATCTTTGGGCAAATGGCAGAAAAGGTCCCTCAACTTTACAAAAGTGTCAAAATAGTCCTTGGATATTTAAAAATTGAAAATATTCAAATGTGGTCCTTGTACTATTAAAGATTGGCAAATTTGGTCCTTTTGACAAGTTTGGAAAAGTTGCAATTTCAGCCCCTCAACTTGGCAGAAATTACATGAATGGTCCTTGTATTAATAACAAAACCAAACTTGACCCTTTGTATTTTGATCCCCACAAACCCTTTGACCCCTGTCATAATCCTGTGAACCGCCTATTTTGACCCACCCCGTAATAATATAATACCGGTCAAAATAAGTCAAACCCAGGCACTGTTCATCCTCCTCTCTCACAAACGCGCCAAAACCCAAAACCAGAGTGGTTTCTCACCACTTGCTTCTACCACCTTTACACCTGTTCCCCAGTTGTTTACCCACTCCCCTAACACCTCCACAAACACCCAAATTTCATTAATTGATTGAAACCTGCTTAAGACTTTTTTGGCGCCAATTCTCCACATGGACGAATATGATGAGTTATGAAGATCCAATGGCTGGAAATAGGTGGGAAAGATTCAGAGATGTCGACAAGAGTCAAAAAGATCATTATAAAGCAAGGAGGAAGCAATGTAGTGGGATATCTAGTGTAATTTTAGTTTACTTATGTCGTTTTAATTAATTTTCAAATACCAGTGTAATTTTAAGCTTCCAAGTACTCTGTTTAAGTTATTTCAAGTGTATGTGAACCTTTTTCAGTTTCAATTTCAGTGTTAAGCTTCATTTTCAAGTTTATGCAATTTTCATTTCAAAAATCTCATGTTAAGATCAAATGTTGTTTGTAGCTGTTGTTAAGGACTGAATAAGCTAATGTAAGCTCCTAGAAAGCTTATCTAAGCTTTTAGAAACCATAAAATCAGTTCTAGATATAAAACTCAAAAATTACCAAAAATACAAAAAAATTAGTTAAAAATTAAAAATCAATGGGGATGAAGATCAAAGTGGGAGGGGTTAATAATGGATTGCCCTTTGGTTTAGAGCTTGGGAAGCTATAGTGTGTCCTTGGCTTTTGGTTCTCATATTTGTGCTTAGACTCATCTTGTAAGAATTTTCTCAAAATTTGCATTTCATAGTTTATCTGCTTAAAGTAAGTTAATTTTAGTTTAATTGTCTAATTATAGTTAGTATAAGTTAATCTATAGCTCTCTTGGTTTGAATATTTGTTTTAGTGTTTAAAGCTTCATAATGAGTCCTTTAAAGGGTTGTTTGGATTCAATCAGTATTATCGTGTTGAGGGCATCCGTTATTGCTTGTTGTTGTTTCATGTCACACTAGTACCTAATAACTCAAAGTAACCATAAAAACCAGTGCTCATTAGTGAAAAAGTCAAAAATACCTTTGATCACATCTTATTCATCAACTGTTGGATTTTCATGATCCATGATCATGATTTCATGTTCATAAGTTGTTATCATTGGTCAATCTAGTCTTAATTTACCTTAATACAACATAATCAGTGATTGAGATCAATTTAAAGTTCATATAAGTCAACCTTAGTGTTTAACTTAAAAAGTCAAATTTTCATTTAGTCGTTTTTGAATAAAATAGATAATTTTATATAGGGTTTAATTTTGAGTTTCAAAATTTGAGCTTTTGGGATATTAAAACATAGTTGCTCATCTTTATCTCAGTATTTTCATATTTTCTAGATAGCTTATTTAACTGCTTATTCTTTAGCTTACTTTAGACCCTTTCTCAAAAACCTCCCCTGTGCACAGTTGAGCTAAGCTATTTCACAAGCTCATCAAGAGCTTATTAGTGAACCTCGACTTTGACCCTTAGCTTTTGGAAAGCTAACTCGGTCTCTCTAGTCTAGTGCTTATTTTCACCTCTATAGCTTATTTGATAAGGCTGCTAGTTGCTTTTTGTTTGTCCCAATTCACTCAGTACATACTGAGTCATCCATCAGTGTTTTACAAGCTTCTTTCACAAGCTCACACAGAGCTTAATAGTGGGTCAAAACTTGTATACTTTGGCTTTTTGGAAAGCCCACCAGCTAAACTTAACACATCAGTCTTTGTTTTGAGCTTTTAAGCTTATTTAATAAGCTCAAACTGCTCTTAGATATGGCTGCAGGCCTGTTTGTTTGCTTGGTTTAGGATTAGTGCTTATTAGCTTATTAATAGCTTATCAGTGTAGTCCTTTGTGTTTTTTAGCTCATTTAAGTAGCTTAAGCTTGTTTGTACCTTATTTTACTTTTGGTTCCAGTTTGTAGGTTTATTTGAGCTTGCAAAATCAAAATAAGCTCATAAGCTCAACTGTTTAGCTTTTAAGCTTCTAAAAGCTTATTTTTAAGTTGTAAATTTTTTGTTTTCATTAAAGTTACTTAATATCAGTAGTTAAATAGTTTTCAAAAAGAAAAATCACAAAAACATCATTTTTAAAATAGTGATAGCGTTTATTTAATAGAAATTAGCTTTTTAGTTTTTCTTTTCAGCTTATTATTAAGCACTTTTAGTTTTTATAATTTTCTTAGCTTTCTGTCACCATAGGATATTTTTAGAAAAAGTTTCATAACTTTCTTAGCTTGTTTAGTATTTATTAAAATTTAAAATAGTTAAAAGTATTAAATAACTAATAATAAATAAATAAAAAGCAAAAAAATATCTTTTCGCTTTTAAAATTAGTTTTCTAATATTTTATATTTTCTAAGTCATAATTTCATTTTTCTAGCTTTATTTCATATTTTCTTATATTTTAGGGTATTATTAAATAGTTAAAAATAGTTTTAATTAATAATAATTAAATAAATAGTCATAAAAATAATTTTCTTTTTCCAATAATTTTCTTTTATTATTAGGATTGTAAAAACATCATTTTCATATTTGTAGGTATTTTATTTCTTAGATCTCACGTTTTATTTTGTACGTTACGTAGTTTATTAAACGACGTATTTACGCTTGTTTAAATCGATTGTTGTGCTTTACAATTCTGTATCCAAATACATTCCAATCAATCAAGAGTGTAATTATCCAAGAAATCTTACCGATCACTATCCTTAGTGATTATTCGACATCCGAAAGTTTTAAACACCATTAATCCTCCGGTGGGACTTAACGACCTGGGAAACACTATATTCCTCTCGATCTTAATTGTATTGGTTTTAGACTGTTTGAATTTTATTACGGTTGACTATTCACAAGTGGTTGACTTGTGTAATAAACTTGACGGTTTGCCACCAACCATATTCCCATTGTAGAGAAACATAATCCTGAGTATGGTAAGATAGCAAAAGATGCTCAAAATGTGATCTATGATGGTAATGAAATCCTTAAGCCTAGGCATAAACCTAGTTGCGCTGAGTGCAAGGAAGAGGATAGAAAATTAGATGATGCATCTAGGAGAAAATGGATAAGAAGCTTAACGATCCTGCGTGTAAAAGAATAACATAACGATCAAACCCCATGATTACACTAAGGAAAATTAGATCTCCCCAACATGTTTAAGCCTCAAACTCAATTAACCCCAAAATGCATCTTTGGAAGAAAGATATGGATAAGATAAAGTTAATGTACTTGTTGAAACAAACACTCCCTTTAGGAAAATGCTTGCGCCACTGTATCCTCCAAATACACCAATGCACTTAGTTCCTAGAACTATTGCCACTAATAGCAAGACCTTAATCATCATCATTATATATCAATTATTTGTTGATTTCGAGAAGACATGTAAGATAAGGATCACACCCATGGGATAATCAAGGGAAAGGGGTTTTGAGCAAACTAAAGAATGCTATTTAAGCGAGGTCATGCCTTTCTTTAAACAATTAAAAGGTCAATTTGAGAGTCTTAAAAGGGATGGATTCGATATTAAAGAAATGGAAAAGGAATTTGATTCAATGATAGTTGAGGTCGATGACTATGAGCGAAAATTAAAATATAATGAGATTGAGAGGAAAAACTTGCATACCTTAAATGAGAATCTGATTTTTGAATGTATCACTCAATATGTGTTTTACACTGCCACGAATTGTTCAATTAATGCCTCTCAATTTCATGAATTATCTATTGCTCTGAAAGTCTCCCATGATCGTGTCATTGAGCTTGAGAAAACTAACTCTAAATTGCATGAAAATTTTGAACGGGATGTTCATGATAACCTGGTGAAACAGTTTTCTAAATTGGAAGTTGAGCATCTTGCTCTGCAATTAAAATATCAACATCTAAAAGAAAATGTTAAAACCTCAAATGTCAAGACATCCTGGATGCTCCCGAATTTGATGCGCTTTTGAAATTAGCAAACGTGATGAAGATTCAAGCTCATTGTAACACGATCGGAAAAATGAGAACCCAAATTGCACAATTAAAGGGTGAAAAGAACAATGTGACTAGGTCCCAAATGCCTCCTCCTTTAGATTCTCAAGATTCTCAAACTTTTCATCTTCAAAACTTGGTTAATTTTTACAAAAGGAAAATGAGAGTTTTCTAGAAGAAAATGAAAAGTTAAACTACACTTTAAAGAGTTACATGATTCAAGGAAAGTCACCGTGACAAGAACAACGAAAAATAACGTCTTTACAAAAGGAAATTGAGAATCAAGAGTCGTGAAAAGGGAAAATGCCACTTGTCTTCAATAAGAATGTTGCATCAAGTCATCTACATTGCAAATATCTGTGTGATGTAGTAAATACATTCCTCCTCATCTTAGGAATAACGAACTTGTATTTCATAATTATCTTGCTCGCCTTAAGGATAGTCTTGAATGTCTCCGTGAGATTGTGGAAGAGGACTTCATAAATAAGCCACTTGATAGTGAAATTAGGTTTGCTTGCATTCAGGCCAAATGATCTAAGGAGATGTTAGAATGTTTAATAGCAACATGTCCTAAATCCTTAGGTGCGAAAGGTAAAGTTGTGATGCCTTGTGATAAGAATGCAACTCATTCCATGCCCAGTACTAAGCAAGTAAACTCTAGAGCACCTTCAAATAGTTCAGATCCCTACACTTCTAGTTCAGGAATGCAAAAAGTAGCAAAACCAACTAATGTTCCAATTCCCTCTACAAGAGTAAGAAGTGACACCAAAGCAAGTGGGTCAAAGCCTCAAGGCAACACAAAGAATGATAGGAACTTGCATGCTAGGAATGTTCAATGGAAGAGAGTAGAATATCACCTTAGGGAGAATTTGAATAAAATGAATCGTGTTGATTCTAGTGTTAGCTCTAAGCGCATTTGTAATTAATGCTAATTCGCTACTTTTGGCAAAACATGTAATGATGATTGCGTGGTTTCATTATTAATCTTGAATGTGGTGTGAATGATTTGATTAATGCTATTAAATGCCCCGTTAAGATAGTTAATGCAAAAATCATGCTAAGAAGGCTAGAAAGCAATGGCGGAAGAAGGTTAGAAAATATTGAAACCCACAGAAAGAAATTTAGTAACATAGGTTATCAATGGATACCTACTGGCCTCAAATTCAATCTTAATGAGATGTGGACTAAATTATCTAGATCAATGCCCATTTGGAAATGGATGCCTACTGGTAGAACTATTCTCTTAAGAAGTGAACATACTTTGAATAGGTCTAATACGGACACTAGCACTGCATCTATCCCTGATGATTCCATTGTTTCTACCTCTAATGTGGGTATTTCAATCAATGTTACTAACCAAATGGAACCCATTCTTGCATGGGGATCCCAATTATCCAGTTATCCATTCTTGTCTCGTGTTCAACCGCAGATCGCTCAAATCGTTATGTGGTACTTGGACTCAGCTGTTCCAAGCATATGATTTGGAGACGGTCACGGCTCATGAACTTTGTGAGTAAATTCATTGGGATTTGTTAGATTCGGAATGATCATTTCGGTGCAATTATGGGTTATGGAGACTATGTTGTCGGTGATAGTGTTATCTCCGTGGTATATTACGTTGAAGGTCTTGGTCATAACTTATTTCTCGTCGGTCAATTATGTGATTACGATCTAGAAGTGGCCTTGAGAAAACATACTTGTTTCGTTAGAGAACTTGATGGTAGAGAACTTTAAGAGGAACACGTGCTTCAAACCTATACACCATCTCTATCGAAGATATGATGAAGTCTTCTCCAATTTGCTTGTTGTCAAAGGCTTGAAAACAAAGTCATGGTTATGGCATCGCTGCCTTAATCACTTGAACTTGGCACCATAAATGATCTCTCCGAAAGGACTTAGTTATAGGCTTACCTAGACTAAAGTATGAAAAGGATCAACTTTGTTCAAGATGCCAATTGGGAAAAAGCAAGAAGTATGCCCACAAACCCAAACCTACAAACTCGGTTATGGAAGTTCTTCATACCATTCACATGGATTTATGTGGACCCATGAGAGTGCGTAACATTTATGGGAAGAAATATGTGTTAGTTGTGGTTGATGATTACTCTTGATTTACATGGGTTAAGTTCTTGAGAACAAAGGATGAAACTCGATATCATCATCAAACTTATCAAACAGTGCGAGTTCGACTTAACAAAACCGCGAATTATTTGAGCAGACAATGGAACCGAGTTTGTTAATAAACAACTTAGTGAGTTTTATGAAAGTGTTGGAATCGGTCATCAAAGAAGTGTTCCACGAACTCCTCAACGAGCGGTGTAGTTGAAAGACGAAATCGAACTCTTGTGGATGCCGCTAGAACAATGCCGATTTACTCAAAGGTTCTAATGTTTCTCCGGTCAAGCCATTGCCACCGCATGCTATACTCAAAATCGATCCCTTATTCACACTTCTCATGGAAAAACTCCATATGAACTTGTCCACAACCTAAAACCTAATCTTTCATTCCTTCGTGTGTTTGGTGCATTGTGTTATCCAACTAATGAGGGCCAAGACTTAGGCAAACTTAAAGCTAAAGCGGACATTGGAATATTTTTAGGATATGCACCAAGCGTAAAAGGATACCGAATCTACAACAAAAGAACCCGAAATATCATGGAAACAATTCACGTTACGTTCGATGAGTGACGGTCCAATGGCTCCTGACAACCCAGCCGGACCCGCATCATCAAGTAGTCCCATCCGTTCTACTCTTGTATACGATTCTTCGCCAAGAACTCCTTATGTACCTCTTTGGAAGATGACTTGAAGAAAATATTTGATCCAATGTTTGATGAACACTATGAGCCAATTGCTAATGATCCGTCAAATCCATCAACAGAGGCTGCTCCTATCCTCGCCAATAAAGTTAACCCTTCGTTTCTATGTCGTTAAGCCAAGAAGCGCTCACTGGTGATCACTCGTATCATTAACAAATCATCAATCATCGAGTGTACATCATGGAATTGTTTCGCACCTCGATGGAGAGAATCCTTTGCTACTCTTGAAGATGCCCCATTTGAATACATATTTGCTCTCGAATCATCATCGAACCATCTTCATCGGAGAAATCAACTCTGCTACTTGGGTTCTTCAACAACAACCACACGAACACCTTAGAAAATGGACACATGATCACCCATTGGACAACATCATTGGAAATCCTCTCATCCAAGATCCACTGCAAACAACTTGCAACCGATGCCTTATGGTGCTTCTTCAACTCCGTACTATCCAAGGTCGAACTAAAAGATGTTAAACCGCCATGAATGAAGACATTGGTTCAATGTCATGCAAGAAGAAATTCATGAGTTTGATCGACTAGATGTATGGGAATTAGTACCGCTCCCGACCGTAACTATGATCATTGCTCTAAAGTAGATCTTCAAAGTAAAACTTGATAAGCATGGTGATGTTTTAAAGAACAAGGCTCGATTGGTTGCAAAAGGATACCGTCAAGAGGAGGGTATTGACTTTGAAGAATCATTTGCTCCATTTGCTCGTGATTGAGGCAATCGTAATCTTCTTGGCTAATCTTGCAAGTAAGAACATGGTAGTCTATCGGATGGATGTAAAGACGGCTTTTCTTAACGGAGATTTTAAAGAAGTCGTATACATCCGCCAACTCGAAGGTTTTGTGAATCCGAGCATCCTACTCATGTATATCACTTGAAGAAGGCTTTTATGGTTTGAAGCAAGCTCCAAGGGCTTGGTATGATACGCTATCAAAGTTTCTTCTATCTCTTGGATTCAAAGAAAGGAGCGATTGATCCGACATTGTTCACCGAAAGTCGTGCAAACATTTAATCCATGTTCAAATCTATATTGATGATATTATTTTTGCCTCGATCGACCCCAATGAATGTGACCGTTTTCAAATGAAATGGGTTCCAAATTTCAAATGTCAATGATGGGACAAATGTCATTTTCTTGGGATTACAAATTTCACAAAGTCCGGAGGCATTTTTATAAATCAATCTAAATATGCTAATGAGATTTTAAAGAAATTTGGATTTGACTCTTGTGACCTGTTGACACCCCATGATAGAACATACTAAGTCGGATGAGGACCACTGGGGATCATGGTAGATCAAACGAAATATCGCAGATGATTGGATCTCGATGTACCTCACGCCTAGTGAGACCAGACATCTGCTCGTTGTATGCATGTGTGCTAGATATCGGGCTAAGCCTACTAAAAAGCACCTTGAAGCGGTTAAGCGGGTCTTCGGTATCTCCAAGGAACCATCAATATGGGACTTTGGTACCGAAGGACACCGTATGTCACTAACGACCTATGCAGATCTTGATCATGCAGGATGTCAAGATACACGTCAAATGCGTGCGGAGGTGCTCGGTTTTGGGCGATAAGCTTGTGAGTCGGTCTTCAAAGAAAGAAATGAGTACTTCTATATCCTCTATAGAGGTGAATACATAGCCATGTCATCTTGTTGTGCTCAAATTCTATGGATGAGATCCCAATTATCTGACTATGGCTTTGAATTCAACAAAATCCCTATGTACTGTGATAATAAAAATGCTATTGCTCTCTCATGCAACAACGTTCAACACTCAAGAGCAAAGCACATCGACATTTGACATCATTTTATCAGGGAGCAAGTGGAGAACGGTGTGGTGGAACTATATTTTGTGAGGACTGACTACCAATTAGCAGACATCTTCACCAAAGCTCTTCCTAGAGAATGTTTTGAGTTTATCCTTCCACGACTTGGGCTAAAGAGTCTACAACCGGAAACACTCAAACGTCTTCAAGAGGAAGACGAGGAGTAAAGGTCTTTCTTCATCCATCTCTTATAAATAGCTATTCAAAAAGCAAAATACAAAATTACAAAACCAACAAAAAGCAAATAGAAAAATATAAAATTTTCAAAATCCAAAAAAAAAAAAAAAAAAAAAAAAAAAAAAATTAGAAAATCTTGAAAATTCCAAAAATTATTGTTATTCATCATGTTTTCCTTATTCGATATCATCTACGAACTTTGTGTTGACATTCAAAGAATGTCACGGATTTTAGATGTTCTTGAATGTACATAATTTGTTTAAAAAATAAAATTGAGAGATAGTAAAATGATGGTTTATTGTCATTTCGTGCAAGAACCTGCTTTAAAAATAAAGAACGAGCCATGCTTAATCTTATTTTTTCAAATCTCATGCTCGATTCTTAAAAAATATTTTCACCAAAAGACAAATGTTTTCTTTCCAAATATTTTTCCGTCTAATGATTCTTCCGAAAAATATTTGTCATCTAATGAAAACAAAATTGTTTTGAAAATACCTCGTACTCTATTATTCTTGTAAATCATCTGTGCTTATCATCCGTCGAAATCTATCTCTCAATCAACAACTTGTGTCATTGATTGAGGGGAGAATGATTTCAATCGAATTAAAAGAGTATTTTAAACAATTGTACGTAAATGAGCAAGGTTTACTTTTGGAAAATCAAAATGAACAATGTTTTATACAATTGAGTCAAAACCTTTGCAAATGTTATGTTCTCAAAAGATACTCATGCATGTCTGAGCAATGGAGTTTAAAGTCTGAAGATTTGATCCTTATCGGTAAAATGTTTTCATAAGCAAGTCACAATTCTTCTCAAAAGCTTTCAAAAACAATTTAAATCTATAAAGATCACAAATTTCAAATGATTTGAAAATTGTGATCGGGGGAGAATTTGTGATTTAAATTGGATTTAAACTGATAACTCGATAATTGGTTTTATAATTGTTTAGCAAATCTCTCCTCCATTCATGCGCCAAACGATTTCAAATTTTCCATGCACATGTTAAGGGGGATCATCTATTTCAAACCAAAAAGGGATTGAAACGTGATTAATTTATTCCAAAGTGCAGGCTGTCCCTAATATGTGCAAAACTCTTTCCAAACTCGATGCACATACTGAGCGGGAGCAATTTTTATTGAAAACCACATTCTTTCCGAAAATATCTTTAAGCGTATGTGAATCACGATTTTGATCGGAAAGTAATGTCGATATTTTTAGAAAATATTTACTAAAAGAATTGAATTCTTCCTCTTGCCTCCATGTGCCAAAATGGTTTTAAACATATGTTGCACATGTTGAGGGGGAGCCGTTTTTCTAAAATATCAAAAACAATTCAGGTACAAAATGCTTTGATTATATATCATAAGTACCTGGATTGATTTTCAAATGGTTTTCAATTGGTTCCAATGGCTGATGAATAATACCAAAAAGACCAACCAAATTTACTTTATACATGGTGATATAAGGATGGTTAGGTTAGGTATTCGTTCTCATGATCCCGCCAGAGCTGGAGGGATCTACCCAGGGACAATCTACTAGATAGTGTAGAGTCCTTAGGTATGATGAAAAAAAGGAGAAAAGTGATATATGGGAAGAGTGCGGATCGAGATAGAGCTAGAACCGGAATAAACCCAACAAGGTTCTAGTAATGAAGTCTCGGTAAGCTTGAAGGGTTGAAGAATGAAAAAGAAATAAATGAGAAAAGGGTGAAAACAAATAGCCCTCCATTATTTTCAACCTTAGGGCGAAACCGGGTTCAATTCATATACTCTTGGTTGTTACCGAGGTAACACCGGTATTGAAACAAGACGTCATGGACCCGGTGACGCATCGCACTACAAGTTCCCAAGCTACTCAAGTTCCTCTTAAAGGACTTGTTTCATTCTCAGGGAACCTACATTATCTATCGACTTTCTCTTAGAAATGGTTGATATTGAAGAAGGAGACCTCTCCCTAGTCTCGGCATAGGAACCAAATGTGCAAAATTGAGTCTAGAGCCTCGAGATCATCAATAAATCTCATTAAGGACACAATCAATGAAGACTCTGTTTCACACAATGTGGAAAGAGAGAATATAATCTTAGAGTCCACGCATTATCCTTGTGGTATTGCGGAACATCCGAGTGATATGCAAACATATTCACAATGAAGATGGAAAGCCTTCTAGAGCCAACATCAAACAAGCTCTTGGTAGGTGGCATGTGAGATCTATCCAATAGATCAACCATGTGACAACTGAGCGAAACAATGGGGCGATTCAAATCTACGAATCAATCTGGTTTAGGTTATGGATTGACGGATACCTTTGAAAACCGGTTGTTGTGCTTAAAATCTTTTCTCTAGCACATCGACCGTGTATTAATATTTCAAAATTAAAAGGTGTTTATGATTGATAATTGATTTTCGTTAAAACCTTCGTTGTATTGCAAAAACACTTTATCTTGAGCAGTTCACGATTGTTTTTCAAATCATTTTCGTCAATCGATGAATCTCTATTCATGGTTTACTCACTCCGTGTTGTCTTCTTTGAGACGTTCGGTTTGAGAACGACTAGAGCTAACTGCGAAACCCCGTCAAGGAGATTCTTGGGAATTATACCGATCACAGCAAGATTTGTCTTGATCAACGGGAACCGTGGGCGTGTACCTTAATTCAACGAAGTGATCAAAGACACTTTCGTGCGCTTTATTGCTAACTATTGTATGCGGTACACCCGACGCTACGGTGATCGAATGGAGAGGTCAATCCATAGCCGCATGCTCACACATCACATTCATTTCAAAAGAAATCATGATTAATGCATGAATGACTCGATATTCTCACTCCATGCTTCGCTACTGGCGATGCAAATATCATGAATCATCTAAAGCTTTCGCTACTCGATAAGAAGAAATCATGATCCGAATGTGAGCATGTCGGTCCTTCGTCACAACATCACATTATGCCAACACCACAATGGAAGAGTCAAAATTTATGCAAGTCGATGATCTCAAAGGCGGCTCAAAACTCATCATCACGTGGATCGCTTAAAGACCTCCACTTGAATTATCCAAACATGCAAAACATGAAGAATCAAAGACTACAAGCTACGAGCAATGAAGTTAAAAAGAATTCTAGAACAATCTTAATGTAATACCTATTTGTATTCTGTGTAAATTGAGGTGACCTCCTTGGGGAGATTGTTAGAATCGAAAATTCGGTCATTAAAGTGTCGGTCACCTCAAGTATATGTAATCATTAGAATTGTTAATACAAATAAGCCGTAAAAGCGTTTATTTATATTTCACGATCTTCTAATGTTTTGTCGATAACAAACGTAAAATCATTTTAACGAAACAAATAGAATACGTAAATAGTTTGAGTTAATAGTTTCCTAACACACTTACGTTTTCACATAAAACACTAAAACAAGTATAAGTGATTTTATGATTTAAATACATATGTACAACAACTAGTGTTTACATATTGGGTTAGCATATACTTAAACTAAGTATACTAAAATGGGTAAAACAAGTATATACTAAATGGGTAAAACTAGCAAATGGTATTGACCCATAACCCATGGTTTTATATATACCACTTAACCAAGTTCATTGTATCTAGAAAGAAAACCATGGATCAACCCATAACCCATGACCCATGACCCATAACCAAAAATACCCATGGGTAAAGAGGAGCGTTCCATGGATCCCCGGCTTTGTGCTAGCGGATCCTAAGTGGAAGGGATCCGTGGGATCCGGGAAACAAGAGAGAATTTTCTCTATAAATAGAGAGCCATTTCTTCCTTTCTATTCATCACTACACGGATATTTCCCCAAGTATTCTAACCTCTAACCTCGGATCCAAGTGATCTATGTAGTTTGTCTTTTGTTTTTGTGTGATCTTCTAGGTTCCTCTTAAAGGAGAGATCACCACTTCTTGAAGACGTGCAAGCTCAAGTCCATGAGTTGCCATGCTTCGTCATCATCAAGACAACGAAGGTTCTCTTGTTGATAGTTCTTCCTTTCTCCATAGATGTTGGGTTGAAGGCATTAGTGAAGGATGCCGAAAGTGTCAAGACGAAAGCATTAGTGAAAGGTGCTTATCGTTCGTGTCAAGAGCATTAGTGAAGAATGCTATAGGTGTCAAGACGAAGGCATTAGTGAAGGGTGCCAAGCGTTGTGTCAAAGGCATTAGTGAAGGATGCCGAAGAATCAAATCAAGTAGCATTTGGGAAGAATGCCTAGGTCGTATAATCGATGAGGTGCATCGTTATACATATAAGTATTTGTTTTTTGTTTCAAGGATGGTGATATCCTTGATGATGTTGTAACAAGGAGTAGATCTCCTTGATATTAGGTGTTGTGTTGTGAAGGGTAGTAGTTCCTCCATAGTAATGGAACTAGGTGCTTAGCCTAGTACCTAATAAAGGGTAGGCGACGTTGTGATAGGATTAGTTCTCCTAAGGTGTGAAAGAACTCGGTGGTTAGCCTAGCACCGTCATAAAGGGTAGGCGACGTTGTGTTAGGTGTGGTTCGCCTTGGTGTGAAGGAACTCGGTATTTAGCTTTGTACCGAAAAAGGTTAAGCGACGTTGTGAAGGCTTCTCCGCCATAAGGAGTTGGTGTAGTGCTTACGAACTCTCGAGTAGGTGACTCGGGAGTGGAGTAGGGCAAGGAAGGTGTCCTTGTAGCCGAACCACTATAAATAACTTGTGTCGTGGTGATGTGCTTTTACTCTTTATCTTTCATTACACGCTTATATATCTATCTATCAACGTCCAACATAAACAACCAAATAGATTGACATAAGTCGATCTAAATATTTAAAAGGAAGTTTTAAATTGGTAAAACTATTCAACCCCCTTCTAGTTTTCCACAATTGGCATCGAGCTTCGTTACCAAGTTTTTTTGTATATTGTACTTTGAAAACTTGATACGATCCGTGTATGTTTGAAAACTACAAAGAAGGAATTTCTTAAAACAAAAGTCATGTTTTAGAAATCATCATATGTTGGATAGTGATAGATCATTCTAACATTTTCCTTTGAGAAGTCTTCATACTAGGATTTGGGTATCTTAGAAGATCATGAAGTATTTCGCGTCTATGATTTCTAAAACCATAAAAGGGAATATAGCAAAGGATTGGGGTATCTTAGAAGATCATGAAGTATTTCGCGTCTATGGTTTCTAAAACCATAAAAGGGATATAGCAAAGGTATGTTTTCTTAGTTACATTTTTTTCAAAAACGTGCTAAATTGCTTGTGGACAAAATGGTGATATATGCTTCTATCTTATAATAAGCATAATATGAAAAGTGTTTTAGTGATTTTTTTTCTTTGAAGTTTTGTTGTTAGATATCTTGTTAATCAAGCTTGAATAAAGGTAAAATGGGTAATATAACTTCACTAAAAGTCTACAAAGACTAAACCTTTTAAATCGGGTCAAAACGTACATTTTGTAATTTCGTGTCGATCCGCGGATCCCTCATGTTACATCGACGGATCCTCAAGCAAGGGATCCGTGGGATCCGTGGTACAAAAGAGACAGTTTTGTTTGAATTTCAAAAATTCATAACTTTTAACCGTAAGTCGTTAGAAGTCGTGCCACCTATCGCTTTAAAGGTATTTGAGTCTACTTTCATTTAAAATGATTTCATAAACTGATTCAAAACAATAATTTACAGAATCATTGATTTATAATAGAAAGTCATTTTTCGGTCATAACTTTTGCACACACTTTTGATCTAATTGGAGACAGATGTT
The DNA here is from genome assembly GCA_022545495.1 of Chrysanthemum lavandulifolium. Classification (NCBI taxonomy): domain Eukaryota; kingdom Viridiplantae; phylum Streptophyta; class Magnoliopsida; order Asterales; family Asteraceae; genus Chrysanthemum; species Chrysanthemum lavandulifolium. Next base: position 188,951,403 of record CM040242.1, read on the forward strand.
TTCGCTTTTGAATAACAATGTGTCCTCTATTGAAATTAAGGTTTTGATCATATTTATAAATATAAAAGAAACTAATCAAGCTTGGTATACATGTTTATATTTAACACAAAGCGATGAAAAGAACTTTCGTATGCTATGCTAAATGATATATTGTCTTCTTTGCATTACTTGATTATTTGCTTATCTCAAATAGCTTTTGTGCTTGTTTGATTGAATAGCATATGTGGTTTCCTTACCTCGCTATTCATTCTCTTGTTTGTCGATTTAGTAATATTCTACTAATCAATGTGCTATTTGAAGGAGTGTTTGGGATAACATCTAGTTGTGTCGAAAATGTTAGTTTAGATATTTAGATAAGTCATATAGGTTGAAAATGTTTAAAACATATAACACACTAAATGGATTTTTGATTGAGTTTGTGCAACATAAATGTTTTATGTGCTATATGATTTCTTGATTTTTGTTCTTGTATCATTTTCTAAAAACAACAAGAATGTACATCGGATCATAACCTACACTTGTGTTGATGATGTACTCTCCATTTTCCTTTTCATGATCGCTCTCCAAGCTTCATAGTAGGATTGACAACTTGATTATTTCATCCGATATACTCAAGTAAATTATTTTGCAACGCAAATATAATTGTTCATATCCGAAAGTCCAAACTCAAAGCTTTCCAACAACATATGTTGAACTAGCTCATCCAACCATTTTTTGTTGTTTACCATATGGACAACTTTTAAACTTATTTTTAACATGACACCTTCGTCACCTTAGTTGTCTCAAGTATAATATTAAACGAAGCAAAGTATCATCATTGTTACTCTTCGATAGGCCATTGTAGGAATATAAATTTTCCTAACTTGAGAATGAATATTGGAGAACTTATTGCACTAGAAACTCAATTTGACCTAACGGTTGAATTGCTTCCTTGATAGAAGTTGGGTATGTGGAATCACCCGTAAAAATGGTCGTGTTTAGCCGTAATTGAGCACCGCTAGTAACAGTCTCATATTCATTCTCTCACTTGGGAAATTTATACTCCTATGTTTTCCTAAAGTAAGTTTACAATGGAAATACTTTGCATTGTCTTAGGATTACTAATCAAACAAGTTGTAAAATAAAATTTTCTTTTAGTTAATCACAACCACTTGCCTCATCAAGCGATTATCTTGCTTTGATCGAGAAGAGCTACATGACTTCATGGACGAAGTTCATTGTATGCTAATCACCATCCGTAATGACTATACATAGTTCATTGCTTCCGTTGGCCAAAACAACCCTATTGTCTTGAACACCATCATCTACTCGCACGCCATTGTTAATACAAACGATTTACTAATCTAGATCGTAAATCTATTTTGAGCTTCTTGAATAGCGGTTGTTAAGTTTGATAAACCTATGTGTTACTTGTGAGCTAGATCTCATTTAATTGCTTATGTGCTATTTCTACATGCTCTTAGTATGTTTTACTTGTATACATGTATGCTTTATCAGAGATCATTAGCTTCTAAGTTCGATACTTAGAACAAACGCTCATTGTTAAGTAAAAGCGTCCCGGATGCGGATCCCTAGTTTGTAACTATCCGGATCCTCAAGTGAAGGATCCGTGGGATCCGGGAAAATAGAAGTGGAGTTTCAATCCTTTACACCTCAAACCATGTTCCTAGACTACTTCACACTAGCTGAACTTAATACCTTAGGATCTCTTAAGTCCTTCTCAAGCTTAGTAAGCTTCACACTCACTCATAGCTCATTAAGGATCACACTCAAAGTGCTTTTCGATCTATCGTTTCACCTAAACTCATTACTCTTCCGCTCTCTAGATCACTCATTATTTCTCACATGATCCCTCACATCTAGACTTAGAAATCTTTCGATTATGGCAAAATTGATCATAATCATCCTTACCTCAAAATTGGTCGAAATGGATCAAATTCTAGTTCTTCCACCTTAAAACCTTTAGGATCTTCTCCAAGACATTATCCTAAGTCACTATCGATCACTAGGATCATTTAGCTCCATTTGACACTCTCAAGATTTTAGTGTCATCTTTGTTCATTCATTGGTACTCACGAAAGTTCCAATTTCTTCCATATAAGGCAATCATTAGCTACATCACTCATTGCCCTTGAACATTTAAGTACCCTTCCATTTAAAGACACTTAGGAGAACTGAAACACTCAAAAGGTATAGGCTTTAGACCTTTCAAACATCACTTCTATCCTTTCCTAGTCACGAGAGCCGGATCCCTAGGATTAGCCTAGACGGATCCCCATTGGTGGGAACCGTAGGATCCGGGTGATGATTTATGTCAACTCTTGCTCGAACAATCATTTCAAGCTCATCTTGCTAACTTGAACACTCCACCTCATCCTAATTAAATCCCTAGATCAGTAAAACTCTGAAGTTGACTCTTGTGCATGCTAATCATCACATTCCAAAGGATATTAGAGACTTAAGTCTTGAATGCACTTGCCAAATCCTTCCCTTTATAAGTCATCTTGCTAGAATTCCTTAGTCATCAAACACAACATAATTCTCAGCATTTAGAAACCTTTTCCTTAGTCATTTCATCATGAGGAAAGCTCCTAGTGCTAACTCATCCAACCAAGAACCACCCAAGAAACTTGCTCGTATTGTACATGAAATTTCCTCAACCGAATCATCTCCGGTTAAACCCACAAATGGTAGGATTTCCCATCCACCGAATCATCATCCGTAAGAGATAATAGTGCTAGAATCTCACCTCAACAAACCCATTCAACAATTTCCAAGAGAACCGCAATAATTAGCATTAAACCTTTTAGGTTAGAAAAGGGATCATCGAGCTCTAAACCAAACGTACCTAGTTCTAGCAAAACGTCTAAACCTTCATTCCTAGAGCATGGACTTCACCAAGCCTCTCTCTATTCATTAGAGCATTCACCACCGAGAACTTCCCATTCACCAACCTTCTCGTTAAAATAGGAACCACCTACATCACCAACTAGTCCATCGTTGGAAACAAGGAACCACCAAGGACTTGATCATATGTAGGAATTTCCATTACCACCACTCTCATTCCTAGTAGAACCTCATCCTAAATTACTCAATGTACCTCCACCATCATTTGTAGAACCTCCTCAAAACATCATGTTCCTAATCAAGACAATAATTGCTCTAATTGTCTAATCACCCAAGGACTTGTTCAAGAAGTACGAAATGAGTTGCATTTCATGTTTAATTATCTTCTTGAAAGATTGGACCAAATCAACAAGTCTACTCATCCCTAGACTCAAGCACATTGTTGCTTCTTAAGCTTTGGTCACTTATTAGTATTAGTAGAATATGGCTAAATCATTCTCTTAGTTTTAGAGATTTGTTGATCATCTCTTATGTTTTATTGAATGATAGTTTACTTGCCATATTGCATTGAGTATATGTTTGTTGGTTGAATACATATCTCATTTTGATGTTAACATTACTTGTTACATCACCATTCTTGAATTTAATCATCACTATACGGATCCCTCAAAATTGCCTAGACGGATCCCTACTAGGAGGGAACCGTGGGATCCGTGAGACGTAAAACTATTTTTCTACTAACTTGGATCACATATGCAGGAAATTGTGCATTATACTTGTTTTCTAACCTTTGTTTTGTAGTTATTCAATCTACACTTGAAGCCTTTTGACACCCTAAAGCTGGGGAGCTTTGTGTCAAAACAATACATTGCAAATTACTTGCAATATTAGGATTACATTTCTCGACATCCCTTTGCAAAATTGCAATCATCAAGGGGAGCACATTTCGTCACTTAGACAAACCATTTGCAAACTTAATTGCAAACACAATTAGTTTATTTTACGTCATGTCCTTGACGCCCTTTCAAAGGGATGGACTCGTCAAGGGGAGTTAAGACGAGTACCATTCCGTCACTTGCTCTCTTTACATTTTTACATACCTTTTCTTATAAAAATTGTGTTAGTTTCTTTTAACACTTTTGTTTCGACAAAAGGGGAGAAGAAAGTAAAACTACAAATTCAAACTTTTACAATTTTAGCTTTTCCTTAAAATAATTTTATGTTTTGTCATCAACAAAAGGGGAGATTGTTAATACAAATAAGCCGTAAAAACGTTTATTTATATTTTACGATCTTCTAATGTTTTGTCGATAACAAACGTAAAATCATTTTAACGAAACAAATAGAATACGTAAATAGTTTGAGTTAATAGTTTCTAACACACTTACGTTTTCACATAAAACACTAAAACAAGTATAAGTGATTTTATGATTTAAATACATATGTACAACAACTAGTGTTTACATATTGGGTTAGCATATACTTAAACTAAGTATACTAAAATGGGTAAAACAAGTATATACTAAATGGGTAAAACTAGCAAATGGTATTGACCCATAACCCATGGTTTTATATATACCACTTAACCAAGTTCATTGTATCTAGAAAGAAAACCATGGATCAACCCATAACCCATGACCCATGACCCATAACCAAAAATACCCATGGGTAAAGAGGGCGTTCCACGGATCCACGGCTTTGTGCTAGCGGATCCCAAGTGGAAGGATCCGTGGGATCCGGGAAATAGTAGAGAATTTTCTCTATAAATAGAGAGCCATTTCTTCCTTTCTATTCATCACTTTACACACATATTTCCCCAAGTATTCTAACCTCTAACCTCGGATCCAAGTGATCTATGTAGTTTGTCTTTTGTTTTGTGTGATCTTCTAGGTTCCTCTTAAAGGAGAGATCACCACTTCTTGAAGACGCAAGCTCAAGTCCATGAGTTGCCATGCCGTCATCATCAAGACAACTAAGGTTCTCTTGTTGATCGTTCTTCCTTTCTCCATAGATGTTGGGTTGAAGGCATTAGTGAAGGATGCCGAAAGTGTCAAGACGAAAGCATTAGTGAAAGATGCTTATCGTTCGTGTCAAGAGCATTAGTGAAGAATGCTATAAGTGTCAAGACGAAGGCATTAGTGAAGGGTGCCAAGCGTTGTGTCAAAGGCATTAGTGAAGGATGCCAAAGAATCAAATCAAGTAGCATTTGGGAAGAATGCCTAGGTCGTATAATCGATGAGGTGCATCGTTATACATATAAGTATTTGTTTATTTACAAGGATGGTGATATCCTTGATGGTTTTGTAACAAGGGTAGATCTCCTTGAGATTAGGTGTTGTGTTGTGAAGGGTAGTAGTTCCTCCATAGTAATGGAACTAGGTGCTTAGCCTAGTACCTAATAAAGGGTAGGCGACGTTGTGATAGGATTAGTTCTCCTAAGGTGTGAAAGAACTCGGTGGTTAGCCTAGCACCGTATAAAGGGTAGGCGACGTTGTGTTAGGTGTGGTTCGCCTTGGTGTGAAGGAACTCGGTATTTAGCTTTGTACCAGAAAAAGGTTAAGCGACGTTGTGAAGGCTTCTCCGCCATAAGGAGTTGGTGTAGTGCTTACGAACTCTCGAGTAGGTGACTCGGGGAGTGGAGTAGGGCAAGGAAGGTGTCCTTGTAGCCGAACCACTATAAATAACTTGTGTCGTGGTGATGTGCTTCTTACTCTTTATCTTTCATTACACGTTTATATATCTATCTATCAACGTCCAACATAAACAACCAAATAGATTGACATAAGTCGATCTAAATATTTAAAAGGAAGTTTTAAATTGGTAAAACTATTCAACCCCCCCTTCTAGTTTTCCAAATTGGAAGAGCACGCAAGCGCGTGGTCTCCGTGTGGTAGCATCAAGGTCAATGGAATCAACGATTTTAAGGAAGTTCTTGAGATCTTGATTAGGATCTTGAACAAAGTCCATGGAATGCACATTTGTTTTGCACCAACCGGATGGTTTCGGATCGCAGGCGTAGTTTGAGCTTGATCGGGGAGCTCAATGGTGTTCCTATAGCCTTGGTGGCTTGGCCTAGAGTATGCACCAAAGTGCGGCCTCTTGGCGGGTCAATTGGTGGTAGGTCGATGGGAATTGGGTGATGTGGTGGTGGGTTATCACCTTCCATGATGAAAAGTGATGGGATTACTAACAAAGTCACGAAGAAGGGGATAGACTACAAGGAAGCTAAAATGAGAAAAATCTTACTTGATAGGAATCAAGCAAGAGAACCTAAACAAGATAGAAATCTAACTAGCAATTCTATTCCGTGACGCCAAAAACTTGATGCGTCTGACGCGTTCGAGGTCAAAGGAACTTCCTTTTACGTCGAGCAAGTTTTTCAACACCTAGGCGATGAACCTAATCATTGTAGTGTAGTATTTGGTAAGCCTCGGGTATTGATATCATTCTCTAGGGAATAGGAATGCTAGCAAAAGTGTACTACGCTAAGGTTGGGATTGAGGATGATTCTTTTTTATCTTTTATATATTTTTTAGAAAGCTAAGGGTAAAATATCGGGGCAATTGGATTGGGGGTGGTACTTCTACCGATTACTTCTACTATTCTAATTATCTAATACTACCGGTAGCTATGTCTTTTTAGTGTGTGCTCGTATGATGATTAAAAATGTGTTTACCTAGATACTATTACTCCCTAGCTATCTTTTATTGTTGGTTGAATTGTCACGTCCTTATTCTTAACGCCTTGTGTTTTCTAAGGTCGTAGGGTGTGCTTTGTCTTAACTCTTTGAGAATACCTTTAGGTTGTTGCCTCTGAAATCCTCTAGATTAATCATAAACTAACTTTAAGGTTATCTTTGGATGTTTAGACTACGAAATCCTCTAAGTGATTCATAAACTAATGTTCACAAAGATTACTCAAGCATTTAAACACAACAAAGCCTAGTTGCACTCTAAGCCAATTACAATTAAGATAAGAGACAACAAATCAATAATTAACAACTAGGTTTCATAGATCTAAGCAAACACATAAGAAATTTAGCTAGACATGTTAACCAAGCAAGCATACATACAATAAATGGAAGACATAATGATACTAATGGATTAAAACACTTATCTTGATGTGTAAAATAGGGTTTGGGACCCTAAGATCTTGTCAAGTCGGACTACAAATGTTTAGGGTTTTACTCCAAAATTCTACCTCTTAAAATCTTGAAAATCGAATTCTATATATAGATTTTACATGACGGCTTCGCCTTATAGGTGGGGCGTCGTCGATCGCCGTCATTAGGGTTTCGTCTTGGACAAGTTATCGATGGGACGGCGTCACGTTGTAGTTGTGACATCATCGGGCTTCAGCCGAGGCGTCGTCGATTTTGGATGCAGGCCGTCGAGATGAAAAGTCTTAGTGGCGCCCTTCCTCTTCAAAGCGACGCCGTCGGTGATATGAGCAAAAGTCTACTAAGCAGTCAATAGAAATAGAAAAAGAAATAAGCGAAATAGAATCAAACCTAGCAATAACTATTCCCGGCGGTGACGCCAAAAACTTGATAGCGAGGGTTCGGGTCTAAAGACTTCCTTTTCTACGAGCAAGTTTTACAACCCTCAGGCGTGTACCTAATCGTTGTAGTGTAGTATGGGGTAAGCCGGGGTTGATTCGTTCTCTAGGGAATAAAGATGCTAGAAGAGATGTATGACGAGAAGGTAAGGTTGAGGAGATTCTTTTGGTCTTTTATCTTTATTGAAAGCAATGTAAATATCTGGGGTATAGGGTGGAGGGTGGTACTTCTACCAATTTTAACTACTATTAATTAAAACTAATTAACTACTTGAACTAAGGATAGATTATGCTAATGTAGGAGTGCTCGTATGATGATTAAAAATGTGTTTACTTAGATGGTCTTACTCCCTAGTTATCTCTTATTGGCCGGTTGAATTGTCACATCCTCATCTTACTTGGTGCGTTGTATTCCATTTGGTCATAGGGGGGGTGCCTAACTCCCTAGTTCTATGAATTGTAACTCTCCTCTAGACTATCCGAGATCGCCAAGTACCTAAGTATCTCCCCCGAATACTCTACTATTAACAAACTACAAGTCACTCAATAAACACAAGCGATGGCCTAGGTAAACTCCTAAGCTTTTGCTATTTAGGACGTTCAGCTCTAAACAATTAAAGAAGAAGCAGTTTTCCTTACTCTAGCGTCTACCAATTAAGACAAGAGACAACCTAACAATAATTAACAACTAGGTTTCATAGATCAAAGGAAACACAAGGATAAATTAGCTACTCATGGTAAACAAACAAGCATACACATACAATTAAACATGGGGTGAACATAATAATAATAATATGGATTAACAAACTTATTTTATGATGTAAAGAAGGGTATGAAACCTAAAATCTTGTTCAAGTCGGACTACAACTGAATTAGGGTTTGCTCTCCAAAGTTCTACCTCCCTAAATGCGGAAAATCAAATTCTATATAGATTTACAAATCGTGGCGTCCCTTTTGCTAGTGGCGCCAGTCGGGTGGGCATCATTAGGGTTTCGTTTGGGCCAATTCATCGTTGGGACGCGTCGGTTGATAAGTGTGGCGCGTCAATCTTCATGAAGGACGTCGTGCGAGATTGGTTCTTGGGCATCCGTTGTGAAGATAAGGAGGCGCCTTCGAGTTTAGGCGTGTGCCGTCATTCTTTAAAACCAAAATTGTTACGATCCGTCATGTGTAATTTAATCAAAACTATTATATAGGGACGACGTCTCCTTTGATTGGGACCTTGATCGGGCTTAAATCTGCTTGAGTCTTGACTTTGTCGTTTTCTTCATGTTTTCGCTCTTTTAGTCCAAATATGTTTTATTCCGGCATTTTGCTTCCAAAAGACCTAAAATGTGAAAAGGAGCGATTTTAAGTAATAACAGATATAAAATGTGTTTATTTAGGGCTTAAATGACCCCTAAAACATATGTTTTAAATCCTTATCACCAATAAGCTGTTGTTATTTGATATCATCAATATCCCCCAACGAACTTTACTTGTCCTCAAGTAAACCTTTCCGTTATCTTATGAAAATGTATTATAAATGATTAGGATCTTTAATAATTAAGCATTCATTTGTTAGTCTAAATTGAACAACCAAACACCTCACGAAATTGGAAAGCGAAATCACTCAAATCACTCAACTAATCTCTGTGGTAACATTTAAATAATTAAGCTTAATTTCTCGATCGTGTGAATATTCTTTCATAAACTTGGCAAGGATACACATCTCCCCGACTAAACTAAGGGTAACAAGTCTAAAGCGGTAAAATGGGTTAAATGTGAGAAGGTTATGCATAGCGTTTTGTTCAAACATCTCTACACAAACTCAATAGATCATTGTGCGAATCCTTGATTCCTCAAACAACGGATGGTCAATAGTGTGTATCTAGGATCGTGCGTTATTTTCATAACGAATGGTCACCAAATGTCGCACCCTCAGAAGCGGAAGCGAGGTGCGGCGAAATCAATATACATCATAAAAAGATATAGTACAATACAATAATTTAAATTTAAAGAAATAGTACATCATTACAATAAAGTTCTAGCCGACCTTGGCATTTGAAACATAAAGTTTGACTTCCAAAGATAATATTTTACTACATGATGACCGGGGCAACTTGTGGCGACTCCTTTATTTAAAATCTTCGTAAAATACGCTTACAAGCGATCACCGAAATGCATGAGAAAGCGGGTCAACTATGAAAATAGTTGGTGTGTACAGAGGTTTTATGTAGTATGAAAAACCATTTTGAGAAGGTCTGCCTAGAAAATGTCCTGTCAACTCACCATATTACAAGTCCCGCCCATACAAGACTTGTAACATGTAAGTTCACATACATTCCCATATTTCAAGTAGTAAGTATAGTAAATAATGCACATATGGACATGACAATTTATAACAATAAAGCCTCGTATATAATAAAGTATGCGGCAAAGCCCCTAAAATAAATAATAAGCATTCCGTAGATAGGGGAACGAGAGGTTGGCTGTTGAAACAGACAGACCTTGATAGATCTTGAGCTCGTGGATCGTTATATATGCCTATGTAATCACAAGCACAATAAAAGACAATCTCTACTACTTATATTTATCAGCGGAATATAAACACAAGTAACACAAATAACTAAGAACTCTGTGATCCTCTATGGATCTTTTATATTAACTAAAACTTTGTTTTTCCAATCGGTACATAACTCATTCTATTGTGTTCCTTTTATAGACAAGGAACCTAAACAAAACCTAAACCGTTTCCCAAAGCGTATAAACATAAAACTAAATAAGATATACACAATCACTTCCTAATAAAGCTCATGTATATCGGACTAAATATACTAAACACGGAATAATCACTTCCATAAACAAACTAATAACTATTAATCTTGATTATGTCTTGACGAGAATCCACACTACTTTCGATAGAATCTCTTGGCGATAATTTCGGCATAATCCAAACTTCACATAATTCCAACAATCCTCCCCTAAAGCTGGAATTTGACTTAGTTAAGTTCGGTTTCTTGATAGATCTTTAACTAGACAACACGGAGGATTGTGCACGAACAACAATGACAAAGAATCCAAATAAGAACATCTCTTTGATGAAGAAACTACGAAACTCCATATCTTTGCGACAACAAATGACAATAGGTACATCAAAGCAGATTAGTTTCATACTATTCTCATCACATCCGGTGTGTAAACTCTGTGAGAGGTGAATCATTGAAAATAATGGATTTGATGTCTCTTCCAATAGCCATCACTCTGGAGTAGCCATATGTTTAAGTTCGTAAACTATGGTACCTTGATAACCATCGATTTATTGGCAAACCGAAACCATAGAAGCGGATTTGAGATGTCTTTACATGTAGCCGTTTGCTCAAGACTAGTCAATTCTAAGAATTGGTGAATTGATTACAAATATGGTATTCCTTGCCTTTACCACAAGCCATATACATGTGGGCTAGTCAATTCTTGGATTCCAAAAGGAATAAACCATGGTGAATTGAAACCATACAACACTCAAACAATTAAGCATGGGTGGTTGCATACCATATGATTTTGAGCAAACCATTACAATTATCAATGATTTGATGTGTCTTTACCAAAGCTGTACCCTTGGACTAGCTAACTCTTTGACATACACAAGGTATATCGGTGAGTCAATAACCATCAAAGTATACAACAAACACGCAATAAAAGTTAGACAAACCCAATTTTTTTTTTTTAATTTTTTTTAACTAAAAAAGAGAACAAAATACAAAATAAACAAACTATTACAATCAAGATGAACCTTTATGTTGCGGTGAGTCTTAATCAAACCAACACATTGAGAAGCATGAAGTTCATCATTGCCAATTGGATGAGGAGATACTTCCAACTTACATCTCGGCATTCTTTCCATGAATTCAACGGACAAAGGATAAATCTTATCCGAGAACATACACAAAATCATACCACATTGTGTCGAACCACATGAATACATGGTAGAGGATAGAACCTCCAACTCTCAATCTCCCACTTGTGAATTCTTCCAAATAGAATACCCTTTACCTTACGGAGAATTAGAATCAAACAAGACTTGAAGATCACCCAATAAATATAAACAGAACCGTTGGTGAATGAATATTATAATCTTGGTGACATGTTCATACTGACATCTTCAAATCATGTATATTCACCAAATGAAAGATTTCCTTCAAGAAGTTGAAGCTGAATAATAGTATTATCAAGCGATAAGCGAGTGTTAAGCTTCGACTTTCAATTGACCAATACCGCATGTGTTCCTTGGGAAAAACCTCAACAGTCCAACTTGAATAAAGTTGACTCATCGACCTTGAGATCTAAAGAAATATTCTTTGAAGAATGTTTCCTAGCCATCACGACGAACTCCTTAAGGAATTAAGTTTCCTTTTAACCAAGCTTTTACGCCCTACCACTATTTTATCGATATCAATCAGTAGATCATCTTCCTTACTCAATGAATCACCCAAATCCACACTAGACAATGCCGGAAGAAATAACGAGAAGACACAGTGAAACTACCTTATCGATGAAGGATTAGCTTCACAAGGTGTTTGATATGACTTGAGATAACACGAGGCAAGCGCATCAAAATTATCCACTATCTCAACTGTTTTAGGTCTCTTTGCTTTAGGCGCATCGACATAGTAGCAAGCCTTTCCACTTTAGAAGAAGTAGAACCGAGGAAGAAACCTTCATAATCATATTATACTTTCGGATCAAGCATCATCGGACAAAGTAGAGATTTGCTTCATTGACATGCCGAGTTATAAATAGTAGAACTATGATTCTTCACAACTCTCCTCATATGAGCCCTCTTACGAGCTACAGTCATTGGTTTTTCCGTTTTGCTTTATGTCTTTGAGAAATAAGAGCTCTCCTCTTTGTAGCCTTCTTGCTTCTTTTGATTACCAAGAGCCACCATTTGATCCACAAAATTTTCATTATCAAAAGATGCTCCTAATATAAGTTTTGCAAGATTTGGATCAGATCCACCTGAGTAGTATAAGCATCCCATTGATCATCGGTGATCTTAGGAAGTAATGCATCAAGCTCTAATTTTCTTCGATAGACAAATTAGAATCGGTGAGCTTGAAGAAATTAAGCAACTACTACGACTCTTCGCATATTTTCATAATCAACAAACATCCTAGCTTGTGCTTGATTTTCTTGATCACCAAAACTGAACCAATCATATCATCAATCACGGCTACCTTTCTTTTGTCGGAAGATTCTCAATGAGAACCAATTAGAGCTTGAGGAATAACCAAACCAACATCGGAAGAAGCGGGTTGAGACAATTCCTCAGCGGTGTAGAAAACTTGAAGAAGAATTCAACTTAAAATTCTCCCACCATAAAAATTCATCATCAATTCTTGAAGGTGAAGAATTTGGTTGTTCTTGTACAAATGAGGCTTGACCATGATCGAAACAACCTCCTCAACTAGAACATCGTGATTGTATCAACAACATTTGGCTCCTCGAAGTTTCGATAGATACCTTATTCGGATATTGTCTTCTTCTTTTCTAGTAAATATAATAGGCACATTTCTCCTTGAAGATTGACAATAGAGAAGAAACATCGATGTAAGAGCTACATCAGCCAAGATTCCAAGTGATGCATCTTTGAGTCTCTTCCTGCTCCTCTTTAGAAGAAACCAAAACTCTCTTTTACCCTCTAACCCGATGAATTCCTCCAAGTTCTCAACTTTAGTCTGCAACTCCACAATCTTATTACCAAGAGTAGACTTGGTCTCTGCAAGCTCCTTCTTGAGATCATCCACCTCACCTGCATACTTGTTCACTAAAGCATATATTGAGGTAAGTGTAATAGATTCCTCAGCTCCACTAACTGATTCCTCAGTGGTAATGGGAGGTTCATTGAACCTTTCAGGACTAGGTGTGGGCAATCTATCAGTATTAACCTGAACCTCATCAAGAGAAACTTGTATAGGAGATGAACTAGGACAAGGTCTAGATGAAGGTAAGAATGCCTCAGCAGTAGCAGAAGGACCCTCATCAATAGCAACTGAAGGATTAACATCAGTAGTATTGGTAGAAGGTAAAGTATCAACATTATCGCATCGTGATCTCATTCCCGAGGTAACATGGCGGCTAATAAAGGAAAATATGTCCCTCAATTTAGTTCTCATTGAAGCAAATAACTTAGAAGATAACACTCCTATGGGATGAAAAGCTTGGGTTTGGGTAGAAACATCCAATATCATCATGAAAACCTAGGATACATCAAAACTTGCCCTTTTCCTAGTTATATTCTCAACCATATTATCGAAAATAAACTTAGAAAATTATAAGTCAAACCCCGAGATAGACAAATAATACATCAATTGAGTCGAGAACCGATCCCATCCTCCAGTTGTTGCTTAAACACTTTGAGCGATGTATGAACCAAAACCTCCACATAGGACAAAGCTTATTCTTTAACCACATGTCGGTCCGAGTACCTTGATATCCAATTGCTCTAAGCCCATCAAGTACCACCACAACATTAGAATGATAAACTCCATTTTCATCATTCAAGCAAGTTGTCTTCGATCAGTCCTCTCATGCCACATACTCTGTTCCGTCAACCCTTGCTACAATCTACGTATCACTCCTTTTAGTAGCCGATGCCCAAAATTGAGTAACCAATGATTCATATATAGCATTTGGAGAATGTGTTAGAGCATCTTGAATCTTTGATCTCTGTAGAATTCAATCATCGGTCTATACAACTCGTCACCATTAGCGGTTCGAGCGACCTTATTATGATCATGTTTGAATTGAGCGCCATGAAAGATTTTGAAAGTTAGGGTTCTGATTTACACAAATGGAAGTGTTTTGAATGAGAGTAACAAGTGAATCACTTAATATGGGACGAATATATGCGATGAGAATAAATAGAAATTTCCCAATTTTGGTCAAAGTTGACCAATGCTGACGTGGACTTCTACTTTTACACAATTTTACTTTCAACTTCGGTAGAAACACTAGCCATTCTGCTGAAGAATACTTATCAGCAGCAACAGATCACGTATTCAAGAAGCTTCAGTAAATATCTTTTTACTGTTTCACCCACTCGCATTAAATCTCATTACCACTTGAAACCGTCTATAAAATAATCCCAATGCACACTTACCTCTTCATCAAAAACCCCCAAATCTCATTGCAAACCCTAATTCCACCAATGCTTCAAAATTAACCACAATAAAACATGAGTACCAACCACGAGATCATAGATCTCACAACATCATCCTCATCATCATCATCATCAGTGATGATACAAACCCATGGCTTCATTACTTTCCACAACCATATCCACGACCAAAGAAATCACCCTTTCTCCTTCTTCATAAGATGATAGTGTAGTGAATCAAGTGAATCTGGCGATGATTCGATGACTCCTATAAGGAGAGAACATCTTACTCCTAACCTCAGCACCTCGGCCTCAACGAAGGCCACGAACCGAAATCCACCACTCCCTAAAGATAGAGAGGTGGTTCTTGGTCTTCGCATCGAGTTTGGTGCATCAACACATCGTATAGAGGAAATGCTTGAGGATAGGAGATGGGTTGCATTTTGGTTGAAATCAATAGATGAAGCACAAAGGACATTATTTTCTTCATCATCATGATTTGCATCAATCCATCCTCTCCATTTTGATCCTTAGCATCCTCATCATAATAGTTATGCATCTCCACCCATCGAGATAGAATAAATGGGTGGTTATGCAAGACTTGACAAATGCATATCCAGCATCTAGTGTGAAAGATGTGAGCGATCATGCATATCCAACAGCCTGTTAGATGTTGGAATAGATGATATGTAATAGATTAGGATTAGCAAATCATGTAGATGCATTTGATGTTGTTTGTACTCTGTAAGCTATAAGCTGTAAACTGTTTCTTGAAAGAATGAATGAACAATTTGCTTCAGTACTTCTTTTGAATGAACCATAAATCTTGATACATTGTCTTGGAGAAACAAATGACTCACTTGACACTTTGAATTCGGTGAAACAAGCTTTAGAGCTTTCTTAACCATATCCCAAATGAATAACCAAAGCGCAAAGCAGAACAAACACGAGAAACACACAAACCAACAAAGAAAAACAAACTAAGATTACATTAGCGAGTTAGTGTTAGAGAAAATCAAACAAATATACAAAATTACATAGAAAATGCAAAGTGTACACAAATCCTCCACGAGGCATATGCCTCCCACAGGCCTATGCCTCCCTTAAACTTTGCGGTCAAGGGTTAAACATACCGATATGGACCACAAGGTGTTGAAACCTTGGTCCTTCAAAAGCCTTTGTTAACAAATCGCCACATTATCATCGGTATGAATTTTGACCACTTTTATCAAATTTTATCATATGCATCTCTTATAAAGTGGTGCACGATTTCAATATGTTTTGTTCTCTTGTGGCTGGATTTTTAACAATGCATATGGTACTTTGATTATCAATAAAAATTGTTGTGTTCATGAAATTGTACCCATAGTCCAACAATTGATTTTGAATCCAAAGAACTCATCGCTGACAATTTCGGTGACAACGTGCTACTGCTTGATGATGAGGTAGCCACAATAGTCATTTCTTGCATTGCCAAGAAATCAATCTCTTTCAAGGAATTGGCAACCTCCGGTGGTGGACCTCTATCCGATTTGCACCGACATAGTCACTATCACTATAAGCTTCCAACAAAGGAGACTCTTTTGGGTACCAAAGACCTAGTTGAGGTTGGCCTTTGAGGTACTTAAAGATCTTCTTAACGACATTGAGATGGGAAGTCGGTGGAGTAACTTGATGTCGTGAACAAACACTCACGACAAAAGTAATATCGGGCCTTGGGCATAAATACATCAAAGAGCCAATCATAGACTGTATAAATGAACATTCACAGTGGATGCCTTCATTGTTGGTCTTTGTCTTTGGAGCTTCATAAGGTGTAGTGGCGGTCCTTACACCCTCCATACCAAACTTTTCAAGATGTCCTCACATATTTGTCTGTGATAAAGATACCATCGGGTTTCTTACGAACTTGGAGACCCAAAAGAAAGTCATCTCTCCATGGCACTCATCTCGAAACTCTCCTTCATAAGCTCCTCAAACTCCACCGCACCAAGGTTCCTTTGTGGATCCAAAATAATATCATCCACATACACACACAAGAATAATGTCGTGGAATTCTTCTTAAGGAATAGAGTCTTGTCAATTGCACCTCTTCTATAACCATGCTTGGAAGAAATATAGAAAGCTAGCATACCGGGCTCTGGGTGCTGATGTAGTCCATAGAGAGCTTTGACTACCTTATAAACATGATTAGGATGATCGGATCTTCAAATCCTTTAGGTTGAGTGACATAAACCTCCTCTTCAATTTCACCATACAAGAAGGCTCCTTTAACATCCATCGATAGACCATAAAACCCATATAGGATGCATAAGCTAAGAAAATCCGTATGGCCTCAACTCTTACCTTTGGTGCAAACACTTCATCATAATCTATCCCTCCTCTTGTCTATACCCTGTGCCACTAATCGCTTTGTTTTTAATGACAACACCTCGTGCATCTCTCTTATTCTTGAATCTATTTAGTCCCAATAGCATACTTACCATCGGTGGTGGTACCAATATCCAAACCTGCTTTGATTTTGAAATTGTTGCATCTCATCCTACATTGCTTCAAGCCAACTTGAGTCTTCAAGCACAGAGTAACACTTGTTGGTTCCACTTGAGAGAAAACAAGCAAACAAACAATGTTCATAGTACGTGTGATTGTCTCTCTGCGATTTGAGACATAAGAGATAAAAGCCACGACCATATTTAGAGCGTGCTCGATACCTCGTGTTCTAACAGTGCATTAGGATCACCAATAATATTAGTACGTGGATGAGCATTGTTGATCCTTGTAGTAGTAGTGGTGTTGACATCAATGGAGGAATCAAGATTAGTCATGAGGTTCAAAGTCGGTGTCATAGGAAGGTGTGTTGAAGATTCACGCTTTGGGTTGATGATGACCAAGATCGAAGGTTTTGGAAACCGTGTATAAGGTTCTCCAAGGTGCAGTGACACTCTAGTAGAGATAGGCGTAAGTCAACATGCCTTCGGCCGAATGGGAGAGGTAAGGAGAAA